>KL261757.1:5195-29760 GCA_000699545.1 Podiceps cristatus | reverse complement strand
AGAAAGATTGTTGCAAAGACTGCTTAGTGACTCTGTAGAACTCTGAAAAATGAGCCTTTCTACTAAAAATACTGACTGCTGCTATTAGTGTACTATACAGCTTCTATACTCAGACTGGTTTCCCTTGCCTGTGGTAGTTCAGTGCTCCATTCTCTTGTGGTCTCTCCTACCGTTAAACGTGAAAAGGCAAGTGGGCTTCCTTTAGCAAGCCCACTTTCATTTTGTGGGTTGAACGTCCTTGGAGACTTCTGTAGCTGTTAGCTGCCTGTTTATAGTTTATGCCTGCTGATAGTGTGCTGCAAACGTGATGGCACAGACCTCCTGAGCCAGGAGACCTGCTTATTGTATTAAATAGGATCCTGTCTCTTTTGATGATCTTCTAGGAGCATTCCCATGTTTAAGTGCTGAGTTTGAGTGTGTCTCTTAGAAGCTCCTACATGGGAAGAGTTGATTTGTTTGGGTACGAGCTGCCAGTTTCCTGCGTACTCGGCCACCTCTTGATGCTTGTCTCTGGTTCCAGTGCCTGGCTGGTTTGCATGTCTCCTGATCAATCTCAGCGCACTTAATTGTGAATCAATTTTTCTCTTATGGTACTGCTGCAGATGGAGGTAGCTATGACGTTATTAACGATGCATCCAGCCCTGCTGCAGGGGACTGCTGCGCACAGCAAAGCTCTGCCCGGCACAACTGGGAAATGAACTACCAAGAGGCAGCCATCTACCTCCAGGTGAGCCCTGCTGTTTGCTGTATTGTGTGAAAAATGGACTTCTACAACTGTGGCAGGTCTTGATTATAAGCAACAAAGATCTTCCAATTTGAGGTTAAAAAAATCGGTGCTTTGCAAAAGGATCTGCTCAAAGAGTGAGGAGATGGTGGAAGCACCTTCAGATGGGCTCTGGCAAGTCCTTTGGGAACAACTGAACAAGATACCCATCCTCTTCCGTCTCTCTCAGTGTCAAGGGCTGTAGCGGTTGAGGGATCCAGCACGTGTTCAGTTCTGCCACCTTGCCATGGAGGTTTGCATGACTTGTCATAGATTATCATTTCATTCCTTCAGTCGCTCTGGGGGAATGGTCGTCGCTCTCCTGGAGTCATCTCGTGTTCAGGAAGTGCAGTTCCTAATCCGGCCTTGGCCACGAACTTGGTGGGTGGCCCTGGGATGTTCGTTTAGCATCAGTCAAGCCCTGCAGGTCGTGTAAGACATGAGAAGGTAGAGGTTTTGATTTCTAAAGGAAGAAAGCATGCTGAGGTTAGGGTCAGCCCAGGAGTGAAATTTATCCTATTTAAAAAGACAAAGCAACAAACAAACCAACCCCACCCATGCTCCAGTTACAGGAAACACCATCATTAAATCAACAAAGTTATAATATTTTTAAGATCGCTGTACAGTCTGGTGTGATGAATTAGCTATCAAAACTGAGCTTCTCCCAGAGCTGGCTGAAATTGTTGCTGGTTCCCTTACTGTCCTTCCTTCCTCCTTCTCTTCGTTCCCTTTCAGAGGCTCTGCGTTACAGTTTGAGGTGCTTTGGACCCAGTTAGGTTTTTTGCTTAAGCTACTGCAAGGTGGTCAAAACCATTTCTTCCTCCCTGCTTCTACCCCACAGAACCGAGAAGTATTGCTTCTCTGACATTTTAAAACCGGGTAGGCTTGGACCTTGGTAATGCTTCAGCTTAGTCGTGTGCTAGAGCAGCACTGACAATATAATGGTGGCTCCAGCCCCTCCCGGGCTTTTGCTTAAACTTGCGATTATTGGAGATGCTCTGCAAAGGGTCATTGAGTTGCTGCGGTGTCTGATGGCAATGTACGCAGCAGGCTTGGCCCTTCAGACGCGGATTATTCTTGCTGCTGCCTTGACCAATGGTCATGATGACAATGTCCTTGAAATGAAGTAGATGTAACTTAAAGAGCATGCAGATTGTTTATTCCAACCAGTAGCTGCGGGCAAGAGTGTCTTATCTGAATAAGAGGACTTTGCTGTCCAGCGACGTTTTGAATTGCTTGGCTACCGAGAGGCCGAATTTAGACTATTTTTCATTCTGCAAGTGTGTTTCATCAGGCGTGAATAAGAATGCCCTGCTGATCTAAGCTAGCGCTCGCTTAAGGGTATCGCCTTTTTAGAAGGGATAGGCTGCGCGCTTGGGGGGGGGGGGGGGGGGCTGCGTTTTATGGAGCTTGCTGCTGGGTTTTGTCCTGCTCGCAATCTGGCTCGCTGACCTGGCAGTGTGTGTGTGCGTGTTCTTAAACAGAATGTGAGTTTTTGCCTGTGAGATAAGTAAATGAGAAACATTTGAAACCCTCTTCTGAATTAGTCTCGAGAATGCTTCACTTCTTAAAGGAGATCCTGTTTTCTGACCTTGTTATCTGTTTGCAATCACAGTTATTCCGCTTTGATAGTAATAGCTGACTATCCTTAATGGTAATTGCCTACCTGGAAAGATGTTAGTTTTTTAAAAACAAACAAAAAACCAAATAAAACCCAAAAAAACCCACATCAACCTCTTGCACATCTGTGTATCACAGCTGGTGGAAAAATGATCTCTTATGACAGATTCCAAGAGGCAGCAAGTTTCCTGTGAGTGACTAAAGCTCCCTTGCTTAAACCATTGACTCAAGAAAGAGAAGAAGCTGTTGGGTGGTTCTGCATGAAAAACCTCTAAATTCTCCCCAAACTGAGTTTTGTCCTAGAGGTAAAAATAGTAATGATGTAGCTGTTTAAAAATCAGTTGTAGGCAAACTGTTAAGATGGAGTATCTGACCTTTTAATGTTAATTAAGCTTTCGAGTTAAGAGGGAATGACAAATCAGCATAGAGACTTGTTAATTTTTCATGGAATCTGTCTTCTCACATTCCTGAAGCAGAAAACACTGTGTGTGCTCCAGTGTTTTCTCCCAGACATTTTGCAAGGCCAAGATAAGGAGGAGCAACTGTCAGGCAGGTGCCCTGGAGCTTATCTGTGTGTTTTCGTGTTCTGTCCTGGAGAAGTTTAATCAAATAAGTCTGTAGACATGAGGAAGCGGTTTTAAGTAAATGAAATGCTGTGTTTATGATGGGGTGTTGACTAAAGTTTCTTTGCCTACCTATATAAACTCTTTCGGTGTTCTTCCTCATTTTCAAAAGGCTCAAGGGTTTCTGAAGCAGGCGTTTGTGGATATTAATGAGTTTCATTACTGAAATATGCTTATGAACAGAAGGGGATGTCCCATGTGTGGAGAGTTCATTCCTCAATAAATAGATCAATGTCAGGCTGTAAAGCGGGAATAGTCTGTTGGGAATTGTACCTAATCCATACAAAAGTCTGTGTTCTTCATGTGGAAAGCTCTGTTATAGTACCCAGAGCCACTAATGCTGTTCTCTTCTTTATCCCTGCTGCCTTAGGAAGGAGAAAATAATGATAAGTTCTTCACCCACCCCAAAAATGCCAAAGCACTTGCTGCCTACCTCTTTGCACACAATCACCTTTTCTACCTAATGGAGCTGAGCACAGCACTGCTTCTCCTGTTGCTGTCTCTCTGCGAGGCGCCAGCGGTTCCTATGCTCCGTCTTGGCATCTTTGTAAGTACTTTGGGGCAAAATGAAGAAGTCGGCCTATTTTGCAGGGGTGGGTAAGAGGAAAAAGAAGGCTAAACGTAGAGGAAGAAGGTTAGAGTAGCAGGGGAAAAAGTTCATCTGGCTTGTTCTCTACATTCGTTGACACTGGATACGCCAGCCAGCAAAACATCCTTTTCCCATCTGATGTGCACGGACCGCGGTGAAAGTGACACTTATTTCATGTTGTCAGTTTGTGCAGTTCTTAAATTTTGTAGCTGTTGGAGAAGTGTGTGGTTTTTGTTTTTTCTTGAGAGAACCTAAGAATCCGTGTGCTTTGATGGGGTGGTTTGAAAGTCCTTGCCAGGGTTGGTGCCGTTACCCCAGCACCAGCACTGGTTCCTAGAACACAGCCCTCAGCTTGGGAGAGGCTGCTAAACCTTCTCCTGTCCTCTCCTCCCGGTGTTGTGAGGACTCTATTTAACGAGCCCTCATTTGTGTGAGTGACTTGAAGTTCTATGTCTAACCTTCACAAAATGCAGGTTGAGAGAAGTGATACAAAGTGGTGTGTGCTGTTACGAGTCCACAACCGTACCGTGAGGTACCACTGTCAGGCCCAGAGCTAGGGGCTGCTGGTGGGAGAATCTACATCTGCTTTTTGAGCTGTTAATGGCACCCTAGGGCCATGCCAGGGGGGTAGAACAGCCGTGACAACCTTGGGGTCAAAGTGTTGCTCAAAACGAGTCAGAGCTCGTTTTGGAATTTGGGCTTTGAGCTGTGGCTAAAGCTGAGGCTGTAAGAACATGTTGTCTGTGTGGTGCACTTTGCATCTTCTGACGGAGAAAGGGTCCTTCAGCACTGCCAAAAGCTGCGTTCTGTTCCAGAGCTTGATTGGGACCACCCTGTCTGTGGTTGTCCAGAACATCTATTTCAAGAGAAAGCCCTTCTCTATGTAAATTCTCTCTGCCCAGCAGCTTTTCTTCCTGCATTTCACTAAAAAAAAAAGGCAGTCTCAACCTTTTCTTAAAAGGCTTTTGCTCAAGTTGCTGGTGTCTTGCCCTTTTGTTTCAGATGTATCAATACATTTTTTGATGTGTTATTCAAGTCCTAAAGGGACATGAATTTCCAGGAAATTCTGGGCTGATACTGAGTAGAGGAAAATTCTACAGGCTTTAATAAAAACACAAAGCAATAAATATAGAAACTCTGAAAAAACAGAGTGCTGTGGTAGGTTTAAGAGTGGCCTTGGGTTTTCCTGCATGTCACAGAGCTGTGCTCAGACTGTTGTCAAACCCACGTACTTCTTGAAAAAGGAAGGGCAGAAATGTGGCCCCTGAGGTGCTGCTGTTTGTAATCAGAAGTGTGCTAGTTTAAGCTTTGCTGTATTGTAACAGGTCCATGCAACCCTGGAGCTGTTTGCATTAATTGTGGTAGTCTTTGAACTCTCGATGAAGATGAGGTGGCTGGGCTTCCAGACCTTTATCAGGCACAAAAGGACTATGGTGAAGGTAAGTTTTCAGTCTGATTGTGGGTGTTTCTCCGTCAGTGTCTTCAGGAACCAAAGAACTGGATTAATATTGGCCTGTACTGTAGCAGGGGTGACTTAGCCACATGTCCCAGCTGCCAAATGATTCATGTGAGATCACAGCTCTCGGAGACACCTCCCACCCTTCAAGTGTCCAAATAAATGGGTGGTCAGTGAGAGCTTTGCCTTTCCCAAAGGAGTCTGCAGCTGTGCCGCTCATTAAACTCCTTCTTTGCAGACTTGCGTGCTGTTTGTACAGTTCATAGAGGCCATCGTGGTGTTGGTGCGCCAAACTTCTCATGTCCGGATAACGAGAGCTCTGCGCTGTATCTTCTTGGTGGACTGCCGTTACTGTGGTGCCGTCAGAAGGTGAGTGGTCAGCTGGCTGGGTTTTCTGCTGTTACGCTTGGGACTGGGGTAGAGGAAGAGTGTTCTGATCCTCCAGGCATCCAAGTGTCTTTTGTGGGCATTTCAGATCTCAGGTCTTTTGTGATTCTGACTAAAGCGTACCCAGTGTCTTGCCTGCATAGGGAAATGTCATAGGTAGTGGCTTTGGATGTGCTCACGGTGCTTACGTGCACTGCCCTCAGCTGCATAAACCACCTCAGAGAGCACAACACGTGCATGCGGCTGTATGGTTTCTGGCTCCCAGGTTTGCCTGTAAACTGCGCAGTGAGTGACAGCGGTAGTCTTGAGTCTGGAGGAGGAAAGGTAACAGGGTGACGTGAGTATTGTTTGCAGCGCCTGAGGGCTGACTGCAAAGGGAAGATTAGGTAGCTTGGATCTTAATTTACCTAGCTGCTTCTACTTGTAATCCTTGGTGGGAGAGGGAAGAAAGTCCTCAAGTGGGATGTGGTGGGTTGAGGTTTTTTTTCTCTGCCAACCTGCGAGTTTTTTAATTAATGTTTTGTTGTTGGTTTTTGTTTTGTTTTGTTTTCAGAAATCTGCGACAGATCTTCCAGTCCCTCCCACCATTTATTGACATTCTTCTCCTCCTGCTTTTCTTCATGGTGATTTTTGCCATCCTAGGTGAGTTTTGTTTACAGAAGGTGAAGTTAAGTCCAAAAGCCACACAAACAACCTGGATGAATATAAAACTGACCAGATTCAGAGTCCTGCCAGGATCTTTCATGTATCCCACCTCATCCACAGCCATATGGAAAGCAGAATTAAAGATCCACAAAATCTAGGAGCTGGGTATTTGATTTTGAGACAAAGGTCCTCTTGCCCTCTTCCAGAGGATAGTCTGTGGTGTTTGTGTTTTCCTAGTCTAAACTCCCACAAATATGTGTCTGCAGTGTTTCTGCTACCCTCAGGCTGTCCTCAGAAAGTTTGTTTTCTGAAAGGATAGGTGAGATGACAATGACATGTATTGGCAAATCTGTATGGAGAAGGCCTCCCAGATCCGTCCTCTTCGTGGTGCCAGAGAGGGCTTACTCTTACTCTTAGCGTGACCATCTCTGGGAACAGAGACTCGCCACTCTGCTGCTTGACATTAAACAGACTTTATTTTTGTTTGTTCTTTCCCCCTTTCTTCACTCCTCTGCCTTCTCTGCTGCTTCTCTAGGTTTTTACTTGTTTTCTCCTAACCACTCGGATCCGGTGAGTATCGCTGATTCTTTGAACAGAAGCCTGAGTCCCATTTTGACCAGCTTAAGAATCAAATGTTACTGTGCAGATGTAGCTTATTCGTGCGTGGTGGCCTGGGAGGCCAGATGCTGTCAGAGGCTGCTTGGCAGTGGTACCCCAGTTTACCCCCTGCTGGGAGGGAAGCCGGTGCAGAGAGCTTCCTCACAGACAGGATGTCCCAAAGGGAACATTCCCGTAGTTGTTCCTTGTTCTTGGTGTCTCCATTCAGTCAAACGAGCCACCTGCCTCTGTCCCCAGAGGAGGAAGGTGTCTGGGTAAAAGCTCAGCCACCTCAGACTGTGGCTGCCACTAGTTCCTGCTGCTCCTGAGTCTGTAGCTTACTGGGAGTAACTACTACAGAAACCTATAGATGAGCTACAAATTGTTTTAACTCTTCATATGTCATGTTTTAATGCCTTTAAAAAAGACCAGTGCTAAAGTACCCTTTCCCCAGGAGGCATCAGTGCATTGTAGAAGTGCCCCTATTCAAGTGGGTGGGTTGGTTGGTTGTTTTCTGAATGAAATGTCACTGTGAAATTCTGCTTGCATTTTGTCATGAGAGTTTTTTTCTTTCAGTACTTCAATACCTTAGAGAACAGCCTCGTGAATCTCTTCGTGCTTTTGACCACTTCAAAGTAAGTTCATGCATTTCTAGCTCAGTCTTTCCTTTTTTCCCCAAAGAAGTCTAGCAGAGCCAAGAGTTTATTTGCAGAAATGCTCTGTCTCTGAATGTGACCCCTTTCCTCTGCATGAGAGAGGTTTCCTGGGTCAGCCTGCATGGGAAGAACTGATACCTCATTCTGGTTTAGGACACTGTGACCTCAGATGCAGAGTTATCTCTGAGCGACTCACTGCTCTCACAGTGGTGAAGTAGTTTAAGGAGAGAAATGGCTTTATTAGGCCTGGATCCAAGAAGGGAAAGTTTCTATTTGTGCTCCTTTGTCAGCTGACAGCTTGCTGTTGTGAAGTAACTTCCTATTCCCCTGCTTTACTTCACCTATCTACTAGGAGAAGGGGATAACAGCAGTGGGTAAATATTGATCTGCTGTCAGGGAGAGCTCTGAGGACTAGGAAATCAGCAAAGGATGGAATAAATCTTAGGTTGTAGGGCTCTTGCACCCAGGCTGTATCGCTGCTGTTGCTAAGTGCTAAAGCACAACCCTTAACCACCTTACAAATCCCCTTTGCCTGTTTGGTTTTCAGGACGTGCAAGGAATGTGCTCTTTTCTCATCATGCCTCCACGTTCCTGGTGCTCGTTGCTAGGTGCAAACTTCGGTGTCATGAGCAACCACGTGTTTTGCAGAAATATGCAGATCTCTGGATCTGTGGGTTTCCACACACACCCGTGTCCTCTGCCTCTTGCCTTTGTAGTGGGAAGTGGAGCACAAGCTATTTGATGCTTAAACTTGTGTCTTTTTTGGGATGCAGTTTCCCTGATGTGATGATGCCATCTTATGCCCGGAACCCCTGGTCCTGTGTCTTCTTCATAGTGTACCTCTCCATTGAGCTGTACTTCATCATGAACTTGGTGAGTCCCTGATGAAGCGCTTGGCTTCTCTCTGCCTGTCTTTGAAGCTCATTGCCCAGCAGAATCTTCCCTGGTCCCAAGAGTGCTCTGTAATAGTCCCAGACGCTTTGGCGGAATACTTCTAGAAGTGGCAGCTTTGCTACAGATAGGAATCTTTTAATGTTTAACCACAAGGAGTTGAACTAAATCACAGAAAACCGAAAGAAACGAGTATCTTTCAACTTCTCTCACATTAATATCACACTTGGAATGACATACTCGGTTGCATGAAATTTATTGTCCTTTTCTGTCTTAATTATTTATCATAAAGTGGCATTTTATTATCTGGGCTTGCCTGAAACACTTTGTAAATCAGTTTGAAGGGGATGGAATTACTAAGTATGGCAGGATTTGAAGAGTCCTGATAACTGTAGTATGAGAGTATGGCTGCGGTGCTGGCTCTGCAGCATCTAGGGCAGGGCCAAGACCAGTTCAGGGGAGGATATGAGTGGTGGAAAAGAGGTTGCCAAAGGAGTTGAGGAATTCTGCAACCCAAAGTGAGTGATTTGATGCTCGTAGTGGACTTGGATTTCACTGCTGCTGTCCTAGATGAAGAGTTGGCTTTGATAGGTGTTTGCCAAAGCTCCCGTGGGAGGATGAGTCCGGAGAGCAGCCCTCCAAACCTGCTTTCCAGGAAGAGATCGGGGGATTTTAACAAACCCTTAGATACTGTTTTCTGTTGGCATGTCTGGGTGTCAGCCTTAGCTCTTACCACCACTAAGTGTTGTAACAACCAGCAAAGTGTTAGGAGGCCAGAAGCATCTGGACCTCTTCCAAAAAGCGGATCAGTGTGTGCTCAACGGGCTTGGTGATCCCTTTGTGAGATCCCTTGTGGCCAACGGGCCCTCACTGACTCTGTTCTGCCTCAGTCAGTGTGGCACTTAGTAAATTCCTCCTGCAGGCAACGCCTCTCCTTGCCTCTCCAGCCTGGATGTTCCTGTCTCTTCGAGAAGCACTGGCTCAGGTAGCTGCAGAGTATAAGGATCAAAACATGGCTTTCTCTCTTGTCTTCTCACTGCAGCTTCTCGCTGTCGTGTTTGACACTTTCAATGACATCGAGAAGAAGAAGTTTAAGTCCTTGCTGCTGCACAAGCGTACGGCTATACAGCATGCCTACCGCTTGCTGATCACCAAACAGGTACGGGGCTCTGCAGGGAGGCGGAGAGCAGCCCGGTGCAGCAGGAGGGGAGGCCAGCAATGTCTTAAGGACACCAGTGGTCTGGAGAGTTTAAAGAGATGTTCCAGAAAAGATAATTTATGTCTGTTGACTAATCATACTCACCAAGGGCTACTGTTTTTTTCATTTGTATAGCTTGTTTATATCTGTTTCTGGAGAAAAAAGAAACTGAATTTCAACCCCATGTAAGATTATGGAAGTGTCTTGCTAAAATGCGTGAAATTTGTTCTGGAGTGCATGTGATCGTTGATTTCTCTCTGATTCAGAGTGGGTCACTCGAGGACTTGCTTCTCAAGCACCAGGACTTTAGACGAGGGGTGGGTTATATGGGTGAAGGTTGCTGGATACTGCATGAGTAAATGGTGCAGAAACAGAAGTAATTCACCTACAGACACTTTACAGGGACAGAACATTTTGGGGAGAGGGTTGATTTCTTCCTTAAATTGTGGAGCAGCAAGAGAAATAAGGCCCCAAAATAACTTACCCACTTCTAGTAGATTAGTTCATGTTTAGGGCACATAGCTGATAGTCTTAAAGAAGTGCCAGTAAAGGGATCTGTTCGGCTGTCTAGTAATTTCCCAAGAAGAGCAGTTGAACTCTGTCGCGTGGGGTGCCTGGTTGGACAGTTCTCACACAATAGGGCAACGGGGAACAGCTCTGCATTTGCTGGAGGAACTGATTGCCAGGAGAGGTTTCTGATCTCTGTGCTCTGGGATAAGCTCAGTATGTTAAAGTAATAGCTTAGGGTACTTTTGGGGCTTAGTTCTAATGGCATCTTACGATAATGTAGAAATCCTGCTTAAAACAAATCCAGGGTGAGAATTAAATGCACTAGCCTCTTGTGTGCTTCTGCCTGATGTCGCTGCTTATGACAACATTCCCTTACTTCTAGAGGCCGTCTGGAATTTCCTTCAAGCACTTTGAAGGGCTGTTGCGGTTTTACAAGCCTCGGATGTGTGCCAGAGAGCGATATCTCACTTTCAAAGCACTGAATCAAAGCCATACTCCTTTAGTCAGGTAGGATGGTCTTACTGCTGCACCCAGAGCAGGGAGGTTGCTTCGCTCTCGGAAGCTAGGCTGTACTTCAGAGAGGGTGGCTGGGTTGATGGAAGGAAACGTGTCTGAGATGTGGGAATAGAGTTGTGCGATTGAAAGGGTTTGGCTGTGAGGCAGGGAGCTTGGAGGGGTGGGTACTGGGAGCGTGGAGGTTTTTCCACGGAGGGGATGGAGTTCCTGCGTGTGCCCTCTTGTGGATACAGCGCTCTGCTGGCAGTCAGCAGGCAGCCTCCGCTGCCCGCCTCCCTGCCAGCACAGGGGAGCGAGAAATTGAGGAACAGCGTTAGAGCCTGCAAGGAGCATTTCTTCACACAGTGCAGCCTCGCAGCTTAACAAGTTCTTGTTTTTTTCCAGCAGCTGGCTGTGTCCCCCAGGGTTTTGTTAATTAAAATCTGGTTCTGCTGGTGCTTTCAGGACTGTCATCCTCTGTGTTATGAGGCAGAGAATTACCATTCTGGTGGGTGGGTGCAGCTAACTCCAGCCAGCATGGAAGCAGAGGGAATTGGAGCGGGAGACCTTCTCTTCCTTTGCCTTTGTTCTGGCCACAGACAGGCTCAGAGTGAGTCTCTCATGAAACTGGTGCCGTTGCCTCTCCTTAAAGTCAAGTGCCACAGAGAAGTATTGAAAATGGCATAGGGAGAAAGACCGAGTTCCTAAATTTCTAGGCACCTAATGACACCAGTAAGAGTCTGAGAAGTTCAGCATCCTCACTTTCAGACACCGAAAAACTGTTATAGGCCTGACCTGAGCACCTAGACAGGCACTCATGTTTTATGAGTTTCTTTGTTTTCGTATCCTTTTTCAAATTTCATTGTTACCTTGAAAAGAAAATGTGCAAAGACATTAGAAAAGGACTGGACGAGTAATTAAGACAGTCCAAGACCTCTTCACAAAGAGCAGTACGATCTCTGTCCCTTGGAGCTCACTACCTAAGCCTCAGGTCTTCCTTCCCATGGTAAAATTTGGGAGTTCAACAGAGTCGGTGTTTCCTCTGAGGGCGGTAGCGTTGCAGGAGGAAGGTAAGCTTTGCACCTTGTTCTGGCTATTGTCAGTCAGTAACCTTTAGCCGGACTGGGCAGAGGTCAGTGTTGAGTTATATCAGCTGCGGCTGCAGTTCTAATAAGGAGTTAATAACTTCCAGGGACTCTCTACTGATGATGCCTGACAAGGGCAATTAAGGATCTAATCAACTCCAGGGCTCTGATCAGGTGCTTCTTTCTGTTTTTGCAGCCTAAAGGATTTTTACAATTTCTATGAAGTTGTTGGCTTAAAGTGGAAGGTAAGTATTGGGTGGAGAAGAGGGGAAGGGTGTGTGGGAGGGAGGGCAAAGGAGGCCAGCAATTAAAGAGAAGGTGGGTAAGAAAGAAATGCAATCTAAAAGGAGCAGATGATGGGGATAAGGTGGGTCTCCATCGCTGCACGTTTTTGGTATGGATGTAGCATTGATTGCTTCTGATCATGGCTGTTCTGCTTCCAGGCAAAACGAAATCGTGAGCACTGGTTTGATGACCTTCCACGGACAGCATTCCTTATTTTTAAAGGTAACAGACTGTGTTTTCATGACAGCACGTGTTCAACTAACAGGAAAAGTGTGTCTTTACAAAGACGGGGCCCTTTGAACGGACCTTCTCTTATGTCCCTGGTAAACAGCCGAGGGAAGGCCTACTAACCAACTCTCTGTGCGTTCAGAGCCTCCAAAGCCAGAGCCTTATATTCAGAGTCTCCAAGGAAAACTTCTGTCATGTAAATATTCCCCATGCTCTGACCCAAACCCTGGCTTCCTTAAAACAAGAGATCTCTTGGCAGAAGCTCAGTAGCGAACCAGACCTGAGGTCATGGAGGGCTGTATTCCTTTTTCAGCAGAGAGGTTATATGGGGATTTATGGTTGCTGACTGTAGCGAAGTTTATAGGACTGTTTCTCCATGTCCCAGGCAGAAACTCACAACAGTGACTCTGGGGTGGGATTTGTGTTTTCACAAAAGCTGCTAGGCTGCCTAGTCTCAAGATGCGGTTGCAGCACTCATACAGGTCAAGTGCAGCTGCTAAGGAAGGGGAAAGGGGTCTGAAATATGTCTTGCAAATGTGATATATCTTCCGTGCGCCAAGCTTCCTGATCGTATGTACCCATTCAGAAATGAGCCTTTATCTGAAATTCTTGGTGTTGCATGCTGGTGGGAAACAGTTGACACCATCTTGATCCAAACACACAGCTGCCGTAGGAGTCCCACACGTCTCTGCTGATGCACTCAACCCTCCTTAAGAGATACGTGGTGTTCCAGACACAGGCAGCACTTCAGCAGTTGCGTTTACCTCTGTCCACACCACAAAACTGGTACATAGAGGAGAAAAAAAGGCATCTTGGGTGTTAAGGATAGTGAGTTCATTGCTGCTAAAATTCTGTCAGAAATTTGAACTTGGTCACGAGAAGTTAATAATCTGCTAATCTGTTTAGCTTCTGTGCTGAGGATTGGTATGAAAAATGTCTCTAAGGAGAAGGTAGAGTGTGAGTAGAAGCTATGTGTGAGTTATGGAGAATCACGTAAACATTTGTTTTGTGTCATGCAGGCATCAACATCCTTGTGAAGTCCCGTGTGTTCCAATACACCATGTGTAAGTAGGAGTAACGAGCTGTCTCTGCTAGGCTCCCTTGATCATGGGGGCCTGGCATGCTGTGGCTGCCAGCCCTCACGAGGACTTAGCGTCTTTGGTCTGAGCCGTGGCTCATGTACAAATTTTAGAGTTTTGGCACAGAGAGAGGGAACTGCATACTCGTACCGACCGCTACTGTGGCCTGGACTCAGCTCTCGCTGTGCCGAGTCTTCTGGAGAGGCTCATTGGTTCACTGCTTCATAACACACTTCTGTGTCCGATTCTGTCGGAATCGGCTTGTTGCATGTGGGTAGGTTGGCGGGTAGCTTTCGCTAGCCTTGAGGTTTTTATCTTGCAGCTGAAGGATGCCAGGTAAGGACCTGCCTTGCCAGTCAACTACCTTCTTGTGTTTGCACTTGAGAAGGTGCAAGTATCCTCGTTGCTGGAGGGTTTGCTTGGCAACTGTACTGCCTGCAAGAATTCTGTCCTCTCCTCTAGAGGAGGAAGAGTCCTTACTCTTGGTGCTACTTGATATGTCCTAAATGATCTGTTCTTACTCAGTAATTTGGGGGTTTTACAAATGTTGGAAGAGATGATTTTTGTAAATTAGGATGCTAAACTAAAGAGAGTGGGATGGGGTAAAGAGATGTGAGTGAAAAGGAGAAGTCCTGCACTTTCAGTTCTCAGTTTCAGGATTTGAATGTTGGGGATCCAACAGGGCTTTGTCCTGTGCTGCTGGGGACCTAGTGGTTCTTGAGATCTTGTTCCAGAACTAGGAGGAATCTAAAATATGCAGGTAATAACACGGCAGAGTGTAAGATAATTATGAGTAAAAATGAGCATGATTCAGACCATTGTTTTGGGTTAGTTCTGTTTCCTTCTGAAGATAAAGGTACTGCATCTGTTAAAGGCCTGGGAGAAGTCAGGGTAGAAGTTTTGTGACTCTCCCAAGTTGAGTTCAATTTCTTAGTTGAACTAGAAACGCTGACCCTCCCACTTGTCCTGTATTGTAGTATTTTTGTTAGCCTAGGAAATGGATGTCCTCTGGTCCAGGAGTGTGTTCACTATGGACTTTTACTTTGTTTTCCAGATACTGTGGTGGCTGTGAATGGAATTTGGATTCTTGTTGAAACCTTCATGCTGCAAGGTAGGAAACGTCGCAGCTTGTTTCTTGACTATGATGCTGATGGATGGAATAAAGAGAAGGCTAGAAAAAGTTGTTCTTGTGTCTTGCAGGAGGGAACTTCTTCTCCAGGAACGTCCCGTGGAGCTACATAGTCTTCCTCACAAGTAAGCTGATGCCTCCCAGCAGAGCTGTGTCACTTCATAAGGAGTTGGGAGGGGAATAGACAGCTCTGCTCCTAGAAGATTATTCCGTTTGAAGTTAAAACTTAGCCACAGGTGTACAGATTCCATCTAGAACGATGCTGTGCTTGGCAGGGGTCATCAGCACCCACACAGACCCATACGAACAGTGCTGCACCGTTCCACAGCGACCTGTGCCACTGCGGCCCGGGGAGCTGCTTACCTCAGGTGCAACTCTGCCAAAGCTGCTGTATTTCTCTTAAAGCTAGCTTCAGCCCCGAGAACAGAATAGCCTTGCTTGTTCGGCGCTGCGTGCAAAGTGATAAGCCCTTCCAGACTTGTGATGGCTCTGTGTGGAGTCGCTGACGTTGCTCTGTGCTGCGCTGACTATTCCAGGAGGCATTACCAGCTCTGACCTGATTGCGGCTGCGAGCTGGCTCTCTGCCATGCAAAGCAAGGCAGTCCTTGGAGTCCAGAGCGCAGGGGCACGCTGAGAAGCCTGAAAGGACTGGATGAACTAGTTGACAAGCTGAGTTTTCTGATTGAACATCATCCCCTCCGTAAGAACGTACTTTAGTCTTCGTTGTCAGCCCAAGTATAAGTGATTGCGTCTTCATGTGCTGGTTCATAGCACTGCCATGGAGATCTTCAGTGATGTGAATTCACTTGCCTTCTGCCACTGTCTTTTGCTCAAAAGAAAAGTATAGCTCCATTGACTCAAAATAGTGTGTAAAACTGCAGCAGGAGGTTCTTTGGAGAATCTGGAAGGGGTTGCTAACCTCTTATTTGACTGGGTAGCTCTAGTGCTTCCCTGGCTGTCAGTCTTCAAAACACTTGTTATGAAAGTGTGAAGGCAGAGGGACTCTGCAACACTTCTTTTCGCGACACTATCATCATCCAGCTCTTCACTTCTCTCCCACCTTGGAACCTGGAAAGAACGTTTTTGGGAAGACTGAAGCAGGGCATCATCATATTCTTGAGGCATTCTTTAACCTACAGGCTCACAAGGTGCTGGTAGGACTCAGGGTGAAGTATTCAGGTGGCTCCTCTTGGAAAGGATCTCTCCCTGCTGGTCAGGGCTAGGCTATGGGATGTGGATATGTTCCACTGAGACAGAAAGAATTAAACACGCAGGACTGAATTCCCTACAACACTTTCTGGCCTTTCCTACAGGAGCTTGTGCCTCAAAACTTATAGCGTGTTGGCCACCTAACTGCTTTGTAGACTGCTCTGGAGAGAAGTCACCATGAATACAGGAAAATGTGTTGATTTGGAGGTAAAATGGCTCTTTGGCATCTCACCAAGGATAAGGAGGACAGGTGGAACAGTCTGTTAAACCTGTGTTCAGCAGTCCTGCGCTTAAAGCACCACACATCTTTGAGGGCAAGCCTTTGCGTGAGCCCTCCCTGTGATGCTCCTTATTTCTGTCTGTGACTATCATCTTGTTTTACAGTCTATGGCGTGGAGCTGCTCCTGAAGACCACTGGACTGGGGCCTGTTGAGTACCTGTCCTCGGGCTGGAATCTGTAAGTGCACACTGATGTTTTGAGAGAGTTGGTCAACGTTGTTGGGTTAGACTGAATTCTGAGATGAGTTTTTAGGCCTGTAGACACGGCCATCAGCAGGCTCTTATGATTCTTCTGCCCTTGGCCTTGTGCATCTCGTTAGGCTGGAGAAGCACCAAGTACCTCTTCTCTGTTGAAACACTAGTGATAAATCATTGCTTGTTTTTTTGTTTCGTTTGTTGTTTTTTTTTCTTTCCAGCTTTGACTTCTCAGTCACGCTGTTTGCATTTTTGGGGCTCATGGCACTGGCATTTAACATGGAGCCGTTCTACTTCATTGTGGTCTTGCGGCCCCTTCAGCTGCTGAGGTGAGATGGGAAGGTGGGGGTGGGGGGTGGTACAGAGAGCAGGTGGGGAAGAAAACAGCCCAGCTTGTTTTCCATCAGTCCAGTTGGGGACTGAACTCCTTACCAGGAGAGGGCAAGGATTGCTCTGTGGGTACGTGACCATGGCAAACAGGAATTGCGTGGGGTAATGAGATTAGCCAGAGTTATCAAAATGAACACTAACAAAAACTTGGGACAGGATACGAAACCCCGTGCTTTGGAGCTTAAGCTGATCTCTAATAGAGATCAAGGGATTTACCGGGGGCAGATTATCCTGTGTCTGCCTTCATGGGGTTCTTACACCTCCTCTAAATTGTCTGATGCTGTTCAGAGAAAAGCTCTTCTGTCAGGGTGAGACGGTCTCAGCCAGTTTAATAATTTCCATTGAATTACCAGAAATTACAGTTCTCAAAGGATGCTGCTTTCTAGGGTGAAGTACAACCCTGCTCTAACTGCATCTCAGACTTTAAGCAAGTCTGCGGCCTGTAACCTCTCTGCAGCTCCGTAAGATGGGTCTGATTAACCCTCTCGTTTCGAGGAGGTTACGGAGATACATTTGCCTTCGCACAACGCTTTGAGAGCCATAGGGGGAAGGTATTTGGGGCAAAATGTTGTTTTGTTAAAGACAAGCTGAGGTAATTTAGCTCTTCAGTGAAGATTTAAAGAACACTTTATGACACTCAAGGGGGGGAAACAAAAATGTTTTCTCTGTTGCTCCCCTGCCAAAGCCTGTGTTTGGCAGCTGTGTTGCCTGTAAAGGTCGATGGAGTTGCCAAATCTTAAATTAGTAGGCATAATGTAGTTTTCTTTCATCAGTTTTTATTGGGTCATGGGGAAAACACAGAAAAGTGTGTCTGAGGAAAGGCGTAACGAATCCTCACCCTGTAAACAGGACTGGTTTTAAGTTCTTACGTTTTTTTTTTTAATGACTATTTATGCATCACACTGTATAAGAACACAGTAGACTTTTCCTTGAGATTCCTTAATCCTGTAAAAACTTACTTAAATGTGTCCTAAGGATGGGACAGCAGGACACTTAGGTAAGCAGAGACCACTTGAGCAAGAGCAGATCCTGTGAGTTTGGTGTTAGGCAATCTTTGCTGTTCCTTGACCAGGGAGGTACAGAGAACTGTGATACTCTGTTTTAACTATTCCTAACACCACCAGGAAAGTTGCAGCACGTAGGTAACTGCTGGCTTCTGCTTTCAGGCTATTTAAATTGAAGAAACGCTACAGAAATGTCCTGGACACTATGTTTGAGTTGTTCCCCCGGATGGCCAGGTACTAACTTCTCTTTGGGTGATGGCGGGGAGAGGGGAGTGGAGGTTTAGTGTCTAGGGCCGGGGTCGGGATAGGGACCCGTCAAACCTGCTAAAGCTGTTTGTGCTCCGGTCTGTCAATTGATTGTTACTGATTCTTCGATGTGCTGCAGTGGGGTGTTAATCTCACAATTTTTGGAGCAGTATGGGATAAGCAAGACTCCAGCACCCTGGGCCGCCTCCTGTTTTTGTGTTAGGAGGATAACTAAGAGTTGATGCTGCTTTAATTTTTCTCCCCCATTCCAGCTTTTGGGGAGAGGGGAAGCTCATTTGGGAGGAACGTTGGTGTGAATATACTCAGCCCCAGATATTTCCCTGTCCCTAGAACAGCCACTCGAGAGCATTATTGTGAAATGGTGGGGCAGGTGTTTGAGTGGGGCACCCTCAGACCTTATTCCCTTGAAGGAGGTCTGAGGAGAGCGCGTTAGCTAGAGAGCCCTGTTCTTGGCACAGTCCCTGCATCCAAGGATGTGGAGAGGACAGAACCAGTATGTGTTGTTCTTTAATAAAGAGAGAGAGAGATTTGTTTACCAGAAAAAGACAGACTGGGAGGGAATCCAGGCCGCTCTTTAGTTTCTCTCTTCAGTGAGTGGCAAGCTCCTTGTCCAAGGACTCCTTGAATGAGAGCAGGCAAAGAGCTGCAGAGCCGCAGTGGCCAGCAGGGCGGTCTGCTGCTTCCCATCCGTTGGAAATTCCTTCCAGAGAAACCAGCCTGGGACTTTGTGTTTTCCTGCCTTAGCAGCTCTTCAGTAGCACAATATTCTTTCTGGTTTTGCCTCCAGCCTAGGTTTAACCCTGCTGATCTTCTACTATTGCTTTGCCATTGTTGGCATGGAGTTCTTTGCTGGCGTGGTCTACCCGAACTGCTGCAAGTGAGTACCGCAGATCCAGCCCCCTCTGCAGTGGGTTTGGTGCAAAGCCAGCAGCAGTGAGCTCTGGCAGCTCTGTCTCCCTCTGGAGAAGGGGCCAGAGGATGTGTCTGAATGGGTTTTGCAGCTAAGGCAACACGCTGGGAAAATCTAGGGGAGACACTTGTCTGGGTAAGAGTGGATGAAACAGCTTTTCGCGTTGCGTTTGGAGAGGGAGAGACTTCTGTGGTGGGGTTGGCTGGTTTTAATGAGCTCTGTAAGTCGCCTCAGGCAGCTTCACTGGGAGGACTTCTTCATGGTACGGTGGCTGGGAACTCTTGTAATAGCTGCTCTAGAGCAAAGTTGAGATTTTTAGCTCAGTGGCACCAGAGTTACTCTCCTAGACGTGTTACATATTTAGGCTTCACTTTGTACAAGATAAATTCAGCTGGTCTTGGAAGCTAAGCTGTCCTCTGCCCTTTTCATCTTAAATGATGGCAGACCTCTTGGAAATGCCAAGCTTTAAGGGCATGAGCCAAGGAGTGTAACTCAAGCAGTTTCTCTGGTGGAGTATTTGCTGAATGATTATAAAGACTCCATGTAGTCCCTGGGCTTGTACTGAGCTGTACAAGGACAGGGGCTTGCTTTCAGAGAAAAAGGCAAGTGTTGGCCAAGAAGTAGAAACTGGCACCCTGCTCCCCGCATTCTAAGTGTTTTGGGGTTTATTACCCAGGAAATTTCCCTTGCTTTTCCAGTTCTCATTCTTTGTCCTGGTTTCTCCAACCAGCACAAGCACAGTAGCAGATTCCTACCGCTGGGTGAATCATACCATTGGCAACAAGACGGTTGTGGAAGAAGGTTATTACTATCTCAACAACTTCGACAACATTTTGAACAGCTTTGGTAAGGGCAGTTTTTTCCGTAGTGAAGACTATTCCCTAGTGCGTCTGTGTTCCTGCAGAGCTGGATGGCAGGACTGTAATGCTCACGCGAGCCTGGGACTCTCCCAGAGAGTCCTGCTAATGCACCTCAAACACTCAGCATCCTGCTCTTTCTGTCTGGAGAACTCCAGCTGACTAATTGTGCCGTGATTGTTTTGGAAGGTAAGCAGGCATCTCTTCAAAGCCAGTGTGAAGCCAGCAGATCTGTTTAGGCGGGTGATCAGACCAGACTTCCAGAGATGTTTAAGGAAGCATTAAGTCACCACCCTTCCGAAGAACCAACAGTGATGCTAATACATTTCTTTAAACCCACTGATGAAGAATAATTTGAATGTGGTGATCACTCTCCATGATTTTTCTTTATGTGTGAGCAGAGATGCTTATCTCCTGGAGATTTCAGAGGTCTCCATGCTCTCTGGTGAAGAGAGTCAGGTCTGTTTCTGATTCTTTTAAGAAATACAGATTAAGCCACGCTCCTGGTTCTGTGGGTCTAACCCTCTTTACCTGAAGTAATTGCAGTGATGAGGTTCTCCCGATTTGCTGGCTGTATTGATGCTTTGGTGTCCTGCGTCAGTCTTCCCTCATAAATACTTTGTCTAAGAATCACTGTAAAGTAGGTGAGACTGGATAAAGGAAGTGTCTGTCTTTTTTTTTTCTCCCACTTTTATACAGTCACGCTGTTTGAGCTGACAGTCGTCAATGACTGGTACATCATCATGGTAAGTAAACCTCAGCTGCCATTTGTGTATAGACAGCACAGACTCTTGCCAGTTGAGCTAGATCTTCCATGCCACCACTGCTTTCTTCCCCTGGTGATTGGAGATGGGCCCAACGTTGTCACTTCTTGTCGCCAGACATCTTTTGCTCCTCATCAGTGGCTGATATTTGACCTCTAGCATGTTGCTGGGCATGTTTGCTTGTGAATCGTGACCAGCCTTCAGGCCAGGTTTCACCATCTGGACAAGTGAAGTCACTCTGTATTCCAGCTTGTCACCCTGCTGTCCAAGCTGTGTTCTCATAGCAGCAGCGGTACATACAGCCACGGGCTTTAAATGTTCTGTGTGTTTGCATATAAGAACCTCTTATTTTTAGCTTGAGAGGCAGATCAGCTGCAGGGACCAGCTGGGGCATTGAGCGATGCTCAGGCAGTCCCTGGGGCTAACTGCGGAGCCAGGAATAAGAGACAGACAGTGTTAATGCTGCTTTATGTCTGTTGGCAAGCTTTTAACAGCAGACTCTCCCTTCTTTTGTGCACTACTGATTTCTTCCCTCTCCTCTTTAGGAAGGAGTGACATCCCAGACCACTCACTGGAGCCGTCTTTACTTCATGATCTTCTATATTGTGACCATGGTAGGTTTCTGGACATGCTTTGTGCATCAAATAGTGGGGATGAGGAGGGAAGACCGCTTTTACTGTGTTCCAGAGGGAGCTTCCATCCCTCAACGAGGGCAACTTTGCTCTTCTACATAAACATCTTCCAGAAACAGGTGTGATTCTATATCATTTGCATAAAGTTGCATTTATGGGCATTGATAAAGCTGATGCTGCACAAATCTGGGCCTGGGTAAACGGCTACAGCAGCGCAGTTTTGTTCTGTCCCCTTTGCGGTTTACTGTCGGAAGCTTATTGTCGGTAGATGTATGACATGCACCCCCTCTGCCATGGAGGAGCTGGGGAACACGGAGTTCAAGCACAGACCAAATGCTCAGCTTCCTGTTGAATTGAGCCAGAAGAATCCCCCAGCAGCAGCCTCCTGATCTCTTCTGTTCATGTCCTCTCCCAGGTGGTGATGACAATCATCGTGGCTTTTATTCTGGATGCTTTCGTCTTCCGCATGAACTACACTCGGAAAAACCAAGATTCAGAAGGTCAGAACTGAGGACTTGTTGACCAACAATGTTGTGTCTTTTCTCCCTGGTGCCTTGTGTCGGGGGGAGAGAATGGGATTAGCCAACAAAGACCAGACTGATTTTTTAATTTTATTTATTTTTTTTTTTTTTAGCCTAACTTCCTAAGTTCATTCTTATGCTTTTGTGTGATGTTTCTACCTGGCCTTTCTGCTCCAGCCCTCATCTCTCCCCCAAAAGTGTGTGTATGTCCATATGTATGTGAGGTTTTTATATATATATATGTGTGTGTGTGTGCGCACAAACTTCAACTACGTGAGCCATTTCAACCAGATTGCTTGAAGGTAGGAAGTCCACATGCATTTCACAAAAGAAATCTAGGAAACATTACAGCAATGGTGTAGCAAAGCTCAACAAGAGACGTTACATACAAGAAAGGAAGGTGATTTTTATTTTAAAACCAGTTTCCCTGCTTCACTAATATACTCACTGGCACCAGAATGTGTCTCTAAGTGGCTTGTCCAGCATTCAGGCACCAAAACGTTGGATCCAGGGGGTTTGCCAGCACTCTTTGCCATGTCATGGAGGACAAGAGATGCTGCCTATCCAGTTCTTGCCATATCTCCCAGTTGTACTTAGGCTGGTGACTACCTGCTGGTTTCGGCCATACCTTTCGGTACCCTTCAGGAACTGGCAGTGACTAGTGTCTCCATCCCCTCACCCCTGAGTCGTCACTTTTACTCGTTGTCCTTTGTCTCCTGACCTGTGCTTCTGAAGCTGCACCTAACTTCATGACCTGCTAATTTAGGCGCCATAAACTCGTTAATCTCTTGTAGTCCTTCTCCTGCTATTCCTTCAGATGATCTACACCCAGACTTTTCCGGTCATTCTCCGTGCAACTCTCATACGTGTAATGCCAGAGAATCTTCCCTGCAAAAACATGGTGAAGGCCCCAGCCGCAGGAGTAGCTTTCATCAGTCCCTCGTCTTTCTTAGGTGCCAGAAGATCCAAACGTGTGAGCCAGGCGTCGTTAGTTACAGAAACACTTTTCAGCATGATCCCTCCTGCACCCAGTTTGAAGGGTGCAGTGAAAGACATTTGTTAGCGCTGAGCTCCCAAGCTGTGTTAGGCAGCTGAAGGTCAACAGGCAGCAATTCCTGTGCGATTACTTGCTTTACTAGTTAATTTACAGGTGTGCAAAAAGCTACAAGATATTTTTTTTTTTTAAGATACTGAGGAGCTTGGTGTTTTAAAAAGCTGAGATGCTTGCTGGCATCTAACACACTAGTTACCTTCTTCCCTGCCTTGTTGGGGGACACAGACATACACGTTCTCGTCACAAAAGCAGGTACAGACTGTGCCCGACACCCGGCTTGGTCCTGCGTGCTGCCAAGCTTTGCCTTCCGGGATTGTTGTAGTGGCTGATGAAGCAATGTTCATCTTGGAGACTTTTCTTCTTTTTCTTGCCCCTCTAGAAGACAACGGCATTGTGCTGGAGAAGGAGATCTCCAAGGAGGAAGTGGTTGGCATAATTGAGCTGTACAAGCGGAGTTCAGCTGCCACTGAAACAGCTCAGCTGCAGAAGATCGTTCTGCAGATGGACAAATATGGGGTAAGAGGAAATGCTGACTGCAAGTTCTTGGCTTCAGGGGAGGGAGGCGTGCCAGGGCCACAAATGCCTTTTTGCTGTCTGAAGAGAGAAGCCGCATGTGTCTTCTCAGTGTTGAGAGCTGAGCTACTGGAGGGACTCTGCAGCGCTGGCGCAAAGTTTTGCCGCTCTAAAAAAGTAGCAGCTGAATTTCCTCTGCACTCTGCATAGACTGGACAGAGGCTCGCTGCTACAACCCACAAACTTACCTTAGAACTCTCCTGACCCAGCATTGACTGGAAAAAGCAGATTAATTTTTCTCTAAGGAAGCCAATGGCTTGTAATTCTCCTGCCCGTCTCTGTGCCGTCGTACGCTCGGGCTTAGACAGTCCTGAAGCATTATTCAGCAATATGACGGTATCAGACAGCAGGCTTCATTCCTCCGTGGCACTGCTTCCATTTTCATTCCAAACTACGATGGACAGTTGGAAAAATGAGCTGACCTAGGCAACTGCTCTTGTCTCAGAACTGTTGTCTCATGCATCTTGGGAAGAGCTTAAGTGTTTGTTTTAATAATAGCCCTTATATTCTTGCATCACCACTACAAAGTGCAGGTCCTGCAGTCTCTTAGGCGACCTTCATTTGCTTTGGTTGGCTTGGTAGCTAAAGGCTGAGCTCTTGTTCAGAGACAAAATTCAGAAGAACGATGACGATACTGATCAGAAGCCGTTTTCAAGATAATAAACCAAAGGAGGATGCTGTCCTCTGCCTTGCAGTGGAGTCCAGAATGATGATGCCAGACCTGGCATTTCTTTTGCTTCTCAATCCTGTTGATACAACTCACATGGTCAGAGAGTAATTCAGACTCCAGCTCTCTGCTTACACGATTTAAGGAGTGCGGGCCTGTGGTGTGGTCTAGACAAGTGGGACCTGAAATTCTTCTCGCACGTAATCTTACCTGGAAGCTTGGGGTTTAGCCCTGTTCCAGGCACTGATGGAATGTTCATCGGACTAAATTAAGCACCACTGACAGACGCATCCGTCTGAGCTACAGCTTCCTCTGTAGCCTTCGGGGATCGTCCCGGTGTGACTTGTCTCAGCCTCCGGTAGGTGCCTCCCTGAAAGGCCTTTCTCCCACCACAGCGGACGGAGCCCAGGCTAGCCCGAGCTCATCGGTGGGTGATGGGTGTCCGCACGAAGGATGCCTGATGTTCCAGGAGCTGATCCTGTGAACTGCTCAGTGACTGATGAATGTCTTTTTTTGTTTTTTTGTTTTTTTTTTTCCTTCTCCTCCCCCCAACTCTTTAGCAAATGTCAACACTGTTTCTGGGACGCAGATCACGGACCAAGAGTGATTTGAGTATGAAGATGTATGAGGAGGAGATACAGGTACGCGGGCCTGAGTTGGAAATACCGCAAGTCTGTGGTGAGCAGAACCTTGCTTAGAATAACAAACCATCCTTTTAAACACTGGAGGCCGCCTTCCTCCGAGACAGTCACGGTAACGTGCGCTCGGCGCGTGCGTAGGCGCTCCAGCCTGGCTGAGCTTCCAGTCAGCGGGCTGGCCGTGCTTGCTGGGCCTGAGAGCACATGCGTGGTGTGCCCCTGGGCCTTGGCTGCTGACCCCCGGCTTGTTAAGCCGCTGGAATGTGACTGTGTTTGAGCTTGGGCGTGTCTGTCTGACGCAGAAACCAAGTTGCCTCCCAGGCAGAGTGCTGAGTGGTTTTTCGGAATAGCAGGCTGACAAAGATGGGA
>JMFS01028765.1:0-123837 GCA_000699545.1 Podiceps cristatus | reverse complement strand
TGTCCCAGCTGAGATGCCTTTCCTCGTATGACTCTTTTCTACTTGCAAAGGGAAAAAAATCCCCAACCTCAAAGGTTTGGTAAACTGGAAGACCCTGGCTGTTGAAGCCTCAAGCAAGGGAAAGCCCCCCACCTGCCCTGGGAGCTGCTTTTAAGCTGGGATACTGCTTTTGTCTCCTGCCTAACCTGTGTCACCAATGGGCCCTGCCTGGCCATGGGCCCCCCCTCAGTTAGGGTAACCTGCGGGTTGATGTCTGAGCATGACTTTGGCCATGTCCCTGACCCCATGGCCAACTCCTTGTTGTTGCCACTGGTCTGCCCTGCCACGGCCTGCAGCTCCCAGATCCCCCACCCTTGACCTGCACTTCTTTTTCCCTCCCTGACAGGCCTGTTCCTGTGCTCCACAAACATTTTCTGTCCCAGACACTTCAAATTATGCCTTAATTTCTACTTGTAATATGTTATAATTGCATTAATTTACAAGGAGAAAAAAATAATGAAAGAGCCTGAAGTACATGGTCATTAATCAAAGGCCTTCCTCGTGCAGCAGTCCTTGTTTTATATAACCTTCTTTTAAGTTTGCTAATGTTTTCAGTTGTTGCAACATACCAAAGCCTGGCTTATGCTTCCAACGTGCTGAGATGGCATGAAAATATTTCATTACTATGTATGTGTTTAAACTCAGGATCACCTCTGTCACAAAACCAAGAAGCTGATGGTTTGCTTAAGGAAGTATTGCTACAAAGCATATTTCTCCCACTGAAACCGAAGAAAGCTAAGTAGTTACATGCCTAAAGGTTTTTGTTTGTTTGTTTAAATCAATTTTCTTTGGTAATGTTTGCTACACCAGTGCTGTACAGAGATACTTAGAGCAGTGTTGCCTCTTCCTCGGTTCTGTTTAAGCCTGGAGAAGAACTAGATGCATTTCTTTACCAAGAGGGTGTTCAAACACTGGACCAGGCCTCCCAGAGAGGTGGTCGATGCCCCGAGCCTGTCAGTGTTTGAGAGGCATTTGGGCAATGCCCTTAGCAGCGTGCTTTAACTTTTGGTCAGCCCTGGGGTGGTCAGGCAGTCAGGCTAGATGATCATTGTCCATTCCAACTGAAATAGTCTAGTCTATTTAATTCTAATGCTATTCTATTCTATTCTATTCTATTCTATTCTATTCTATTCTATTCTATTCTATGAAAGTAGAAAGCAATGAAACATAAGCAAAACACTGAAGCTAACAACTGAGCAAACAGGCTTTTAAACTACTTTTATAAGCTGTCAATTAAGTTCTTCTAAAGCAAAAGCTAAGTATCTTTTCTAGCATTTAGTGATGCCACCTGTGTCTTATTTCGCACATCCTCATATTCATTGTCTTCATGTTTCTGGCAGTTCTGCTGTAATTCTTTTGTTCGGTTGGTTTCGTTTGGTCTTGTTGGTTTGGTTTGCTTGTGTTAGTGTTTTTGTTTGGTTTAGGTTTGGTTTGTGGGCTTTGGGGGTTTTTTTGTTATTTGTTTTGGTTTGTTTTGTTTTCCCAGCATGAATATCACAGAATAAGTCAACTCCACAGCTTTATTTGTTTTTCAAAAACACAACAGTCTGTGTTGTGTCAGAATATCTAGTCTGGAGTTGGAGCAGCAAAGGATTTCTGGCCACTTAGGAAAGTCTGATGTATTAAACCAGCAGCATGCTACAACTGCCTTCTGATGCTTTGGGAGGAAAGGGGGTCGATGAGCAGGATCAGTCAAGATTTTGAGGTCTATATAAGTTAATGGGAGATTGAGAAGGGATATTAAATTATAGGGCATTTAGCAAAAACATAAACAGAGGGAAGGAAAGTATGTAAATCTGGTATCCAGGATGGAGCAGGATGATTCTGTAATGGAGTTTATACATGCATGTAAATATTGTTATTTCCAACTGTAGAAACATCTATTTTTCATCTCTTTCAGTAAAGATCCTAAGAGATTGCTTTTGCTAGTATTTTTTAAATGGGCTATTTTTTTCCCCATTTCTCCTGTATCTTTGACATATCCATTTTCAAACCTTGGGATACTCTGAGCCAGAGTTTTGGGATCCAGTGGAACTCTGCTGAAGAATGAGGGCTAGCAAGAGCACAGCACTCGTCTGCCTTAGGACTGCACGTGTCCAAGCTCAAACGAAACTTCAACCCTCACTGTGGGCAGTTGCCTTCCAAAGCTGTTGTATGAGTCCACGAATAACACAGAAAAGACAGAAATGCAGACTAATGTACATAATATAAGCTTCTGTACAAGCTAGCTGTAATTCACTCCTACATCAAGATTTCAGTGAGTGACAGGTTGAGGGACAGCTTTGCTGAGGTATTTGTCCATGACCACTGTGAATCCTGTTCTGCAGGTTCAGAGGCTTAATAGAAAATTGCAAGTCAGAGATACAAATGCAGAGGGGTACAGGAATATTTCTATTCCTTTCATACATTACACTATTTATTCCTTCTACTGAAAGCCTATCACAGTGGACTTTACAGAAAACCATGAATTTCAGACAAAATCTCAGTCAGCTTGACTTTTCTTTGTTTCTTCTGGAGCATTAAAAAGAGTCTGCTTTCTCCTCACCATACACTTGCAGGTAGAGCCTATCACTGCTGGTACTCCCAAGGTATTTCCTGTTGTGATATTGAAACCTAGACTCTGCTTATGCTACGTTGCTACTCATGTGAAAGTAGGAGCAGTCATGTAGATTTGAAATAGAAGAAAATACTGTTCATTAAAAATAAAAACAGGCTACTGTGTATCTCAAAGAATCAATAGTAAGATCTGAAACCTGGCAGCTTAATTTCAGTTCTGGTTGGAGGAAATAAAGGTTGATCTTGAATTTATTTAGATAAGAAGGGCTACTATTTGTCATCTGCTTACTGGTTTACATGAAATATTGACAGCATGATTCCAATTCATATTGGACAGATATCCTCAGTGCAAACCTGGGAGTGACTGAGATGCACTGGATATCTAAAAAAACTGATCACTGAAGGGCATAATGAGCAAGATATCCCTTTAGCCTGTAACAGTGGTTTCTCCCATTCAGACTTGGAAATATTTTCATGGCTACCTGATTATTTATACACAAAGATGAAAATTCATCTGTGTATCTCCTACAACAAACATTTTGTTGCCAATTTGTAATAATCTGTGCAAGCATTAATACTGACATAAATAGGACCAGGGGTTTCATCTAGTGTTAATTCTACCTACTTGCCTCCCAGGCATAGGCTGCTTGACCCGCCTGTTTGAGGTCTGTTGCTTGGGAAAGCAAATTTCCCTAGGCTGTCCTCCCCTCCCTCCCTCCCTCCCTCCCCTGCAGGGATGAAGAAGCTCCGTGCTGGAATGGAGAGACCACGTGGCCAGGGATGGCCTTGAGAGACAGAGGAACACGGCTCCTCACAGCCCTCTGAAGGCATGTCTGCAAGACCTGTCATCAGGCTGATTCATTTCTGTGCTACAGAGCAAGAGATGCTTCAGTATAGATCTCAAAAATTACTTTCCCTATCATGAAAGAATGTATTTTTAAAACTTCCTACTCATTCCTCACTTACTAAGTTTCATTTTCCTTTAAAAGTCCCCTAGGATTTGCTGGTAGGAAAGTCAAATTGTTCTTGCTGTCTAAAATCTTAATGGCAAAGTACAACCCTCAGCAAAGAGGGATCATTTAATACACAGTCGATGGGTTACTGCCTTTGACACGACTGAGTCCACTGTAAACCTTGACAGTGATCGCTGTGTGAAAAGGCTGTCAGAAGACAGCTGATACACTTGTGTGAGATCGAGAGTATTTTCTGGCAAAACTAGAGGGGAAAACAAGCCCCAGCAGTGAGCACGCAAAAAGATAATACATGTGTGACCTTCCTGAAAATGTTTACACCTGCGCAGTGAGTGCAGCCTTCACAGAAGAATATTTTTGTAGCTCTCTGTATTACTAAGGTTAAAAAATGTGTACTGAAATTTCATGTTTATCTTTCCAGCATTTTTCAGGACTGGATGCTGTAGTCAAGTCAATAGTGACATCCCATGGCATACTGTCAGACCTTGTGCTCATCGCAGAGCGTGTGCCCTGTGCTGCAGTTTGACCTGAACCGATGAATACAGGCTGGCCTTACTCAAACAGGGCTGTCATTTGTTGCGTCTCAATGCTTATTACCAAAGTGTACGGTAAGGCTGAGTTGGGGGCTGATGGCTGAAAAGGATGACAGGAGGTCAGAAGCATGATGTGCTGGAGATGTTTTTCTGGCAAGTCTTCAGGGGACCTTTTGCTCTCTTTTGAGTGGCAAAGTGTGAAGTTGTCTCATATGAAGAATCTCTCTTCCCCCGCCGATAATTGTGTGAATTCTGTACCATAGGTGTATTTCAGAGATTAAAATTAATGATCTTTTCATGAAGCTGACACTGTCTGGCACTGTATGTGTTGATCCCATGTCTGGACAGAAACAATTCTGGGGTAAGTTAAAGAACATTACGTTGTTCAAGATCATTTAATTTAAAAATAACTAGAGATCACTTTTTGCTCAGTGACTCTAAAGGCTGAACTGTCCCAGGGAGACCACTTGATGGGCCTCAGGCAGGTGAGGTGGCTGGAGGTGAAAGACATTCCATTACGCAGTATACGTGATGCCTTTGCTGTTTTGTAGGATTGGTGTCTGTGATTCACTTTACCTACCTGATGTTACTCTGTCCAATCCTAAAGAGTTACATTAAAGGAGGCTACAGCAGCAAGCAAGTTGAAAGGTAAGCAGAGACACAGACATCTCCAAGGAGAACGCCATGAACTCTTGGAAAGCGGCGAGAAAGACAGCCATGACTGCCTTCTGTTACCAGAGGGGAAACGGGATTGTTCCCAAGGCCATAAATCTGTTATCAGACAGATGTTAGGCCATTAAAACAGTCTCCAGAAGCAAGCAGCGCTCTGTGATCAGAGGAACAGTGACACAGGCTGAACTGGCAGCAAGGCCACTTGCTGAATCCAGCTGGGAATTCGCAGGCGGCAATGAGATGGTTACGCTCGCTGGAGCTCTGAGAGGGGATGAGCTGCCCAATCACACTGTTGGGCCTACCAAAAGTTTGCCTCCTTTATTAATCCCTCTGCACCATCTAGGGAAACATGTTCACCTGGAAGAGCTGCTTTGAATTACTTTCTGCTCCAAGGACTGTAGCAGCAATGTCTCTCAGGTGTTAACTTGCAACAGGACCTGGCACGGTTGGAAAGGAAATCTGTGCGCCAGCCCCAGACGTAGTCAGAACAACAGAATAACTGGATGGCACCTCCTGATTAAAAATGCATCACTTGAGTGCTTAGAAATAATAAACTCAAGCTTCTCCCTTTAACCTACAGCTTGGTAGCTGGGTCTCAAGTGGGCTGAACCTGGCATTTACGTTCTGGAAATTAGACAGTTGCTATGTAGTGAGTCTGAGTGACACAGAAGAAAGAGACAATGATATCCTTTTCCATTTGTTTACCCCTAAGCAGAAATAATCAACTTGCCAGATACAGGACAAGCTTTTATTTATTTATTTATTTATTTATTTATTTTCTTTTTTCTTTGCCCTTTTTTTTTCTTTTTTAACCTGTCCATCCCAGGGAAATCATCCCCATCATGCACCTAGATTCTGGTAGGGGCCCTGCTACACAGCACTTCTGTATCTTCCAGATTCCTAAGAAGTAGTGAAAAATTTGATTAATGATGCAGAATAAATGATTTTCTTATAAGCACTCAAGATGACCAGGATTTAAATCCTGATGACCAGGACTGTCACACAGGAACAGTGGGATATAAGGATGGCATGAAGAAAAGGCACAAAACATCACATCCGCTGGTGCAGCAATGGAAGGTCATCTAATAAGGGTTTCCAAAGCAGAAGTAAAATGCTCATTTGGATAAGATTGCCCCTTGCATAGTTTAAACGAATTGTGAAGTTTTAAATACCTATTTTAATTACTGCTTCTAAGTGCTTAAGTGCACTGACGTGGAATACTTACCATCTTTTGTGCATCTGCAGAATGTCAGACGTGCTCAGCTTCACTGCTTTGCTCCTTGACCTTAAGAACTGCTTGAAGGAAGTTTAAGAACTGCAGGAGCACTGACGTGTCCCTAGGGTTGCACCAGCAGACAACAGCACTAACAGCAACAAGGTGCCTGGGTCTCAGAAAACGAGAAGCCCTGAGTGAATGGTCAGACAATGCCTTTTCCCTCCTTCTTCTCTCTCTCATTTCACGTTAGAAGGACAAAGGAGATGGGAAGTAAAGCTGCACAATGAAGCAGTAACCACTTCAAGTCTGTAAGGCACCCAAGTGCATGTAAAATTGAGGTGATGGACAGAAGAGCAACTATGCTGGAAGCCCAAAGGGAGAATGCACTTAATGGATACTACTACAGTAAAATGGGATGTAAACCATTATACAAATAACACAAGCAGATATAAGTTCACCTCCACCAGAAACTATTGCTGTTTCAGAGAAAAAAGATGACATATGGCACATAGTTCTCTTTCGTTTGCAGTGAATGCATGTCTTAGCATGTGTCTTCTCTATTTTTATCTTTTTATCTCCTGGTGTGAGAATAGCCTACATAGCAGTTGTATTCACAAGTGGCAAATAATACAATACCTAGCTTAAAACCATCAATCCCATCAAAAATGGTAATTCAAGTATCAGTGTATGTCACCACAGCAATAGATCGTGCATGAAAATATGACACTGAACACCACGCACAAACTCAGCAAGCAGCCCAATGTGGAAGTTGTCCTGAAAATGGTCTTTGTCTCAGATATAATTTCCAATACAAGTCTTCTGGTCACTTTGAAAATGCAAGAACTTCATGTTGCAGTTATTTTTTGTGACTCGGCCTTTGACAGCAATTTGCCATACGTGGGAAGAAAACAAGCTATTATCCTCTAACTGGAGAATAATTTTGTTCTTACTGTGTCTGTTGTGGTCATGAATATAAGGGAGAAGTAAAATACTATATAGATTGAAATACAAGCTCTTTATAATAGAGGCAGTGGAATAAAAATATTTTACCTCATAACAGCATCAGATCGAGGCAAAGAGTTCTGTCATGCTCTTCAGCACACCCATCTCTGTGTGAATGTATAGCCAACAGTATGCTAAATACTGCCACATTCACAGCCCTCACAAGTAAAGCAGAGAGTAGAGCAGAAGTAAAAACAGTAAGGATTTGTGTCTGGAAAGCAGGTGTGACCTCCACATGAGAAAGAAGATACACCTACAGCAACCTTCTCTCTCTTCTTCAGGAGAGAGTAAGCTCTTGGATGTTAAGAGGAAACAAGAGAGTGGTGCTGCAACCTCCCATAAAAATTTATGTCATGTTTAAATAACTGTTAGATAAAACTGGACTTTCTGACTTTCCTCACAGAGAATAAGCAGGCTGCATCTGAATAATCCTTCATAGCATTTTTGGTTTTCATTTTAATTAAGTTACCCCAAGCATAACCATGGCCCTTGATGTTTAAACACTTAAAATGTATGACTGCACAGTCCCAGAGTACAAAATACTGTCTGCACTGAATGGGATGTCCAGTTTCAATGGAAGAGAACCAGGTAAATGCTGACTGGTAACTTGTTTCACATCCTCTGCTTAGTTTCTGTCTCATCCACCTTCTATCCTTTGTTCTGCACAGGAAGATTAGGGGTGAGGGATTCCTAAAATGATACACAATTCTACTGCAAAGGAGTCAAAATTGTGTATCGTTCACCTCTTTGCCTGCCCTGAACCCGCTTCCCCTCTTCCTTACAGTCAATACACACACAAAACCTAGTTTCGCTAGCCCCTTTTTTGAACCTACAGAACTTGATTTACAGTGGTGTCAGCTCACTGTTTTAAAGTCCCCATTCAAAATCAAAAATGCATTTTTTTTTTTCCCAGAAATTTTAAAAAATTAAAGTTCAGAGGTTTTTCAGAGGATGAGCAGAGGGGAAAAAGACCAGTCAAAAATCCTTTCATAAATAGTCTCGTTTTAACAAGTTGTGACCTGTTTTCCAGACTAGACAATATGTTCACTAAACCCTATTGTCCAAGCGTTTTTAATGAAAACGTGGAAGTAGATTGTGCATTATTAATAGAGCTATTAATACCTCCCTTGCGTAGTTGACAGGACTGAGCATGTACTAGCAGCTTAATAATTGCACAGTACTTTGAGGCTTACGACTGCATCAGCTGTGCCTTTGTCTTCCAGGACACAGCAGCTGTGGCAGCATTTGCTATTGCACACCCTGCCGCGCCTCTGCCGCCACAATCACTGCCCCATGAGCTGAGGGAGTGACAAGTACACTTCCAGGGGCAGAGAGGTGGGGAGGGGGGAACACCCTGACTCTTATATTCTAAAAGCAGTATAACAAAAACGTATGTGGGTGTCAAAACATAGCCAGTGAAACACTTTGCACTGAGGACCAGAGACACTGAAGCAGGAAACCATTTGTATTTATGAGCGAACGGTTTTGCATTTTCTTTGTTTCTTTCGGAAGGTGTGTGAGGGGAAAAGAGAGAATATTAATAGCATCTGAAATGTATAAAAGCTGTTAAATGTTATTCATCTGGCCCACTTACACTGCTGCCTACTTCCCAGGAGAAGCAGATGCAACAAGAAAACCTCCTGCTATTTACTTCAGGTTGCTGATCTTCCTTAGTGCCCAAGCTACACTGTTTCCAATTTTACCAGACAATTTTCAGAAATTAAGGTAGGAAATGAGTTCATTTCCCTCAATATGAACTGTAGCATTGTGATTCTATTTGTGTACTGTCCAAAAGGTATTCCAAATGCTTTTACATGTCAGTTTGTACCAGAAAGGGAATTCTGTAAAAGACCAAACTGTGCTTCCATCTTTAACGTGGACTGGTACATACATTAAAAAAAGATTTCCTCCTCTTCTTTTGTAAAGAATTTGGAAGGCTACATATGACAATAACTTAACCAGAACCTTTTTTCTTCATATACTGGTGTGCTGAGATTACTGGAAAAAAACCCCTCATCTTGAAAAATGCAGTAAATTCACACAGAGAAAGAGCAAGACAACAATTAAAAATTTAGTCTGGCTAGAAACGAATTGAAATCGTAAGCAAAATAACAGGACCAACTGCAGCAGAGGCATAGGCATGACTTAACAGTCATAAATCAATTTAACGATAAAAATACTTCAATTTTTTCTTGAAACTCGAAAGGGGAAATTGAAAATATTTTGAAATTACTTAAACCTGATAAAACAAAAACTGCAGCTAAGAATTTAAATGTATTTCTTCATGTGGATTGATATCCTCATATGGCTTATAGTTACTAAAAAAAAAAAAAAAGTTACTTTCATTTTAACAGAAATCTTGAGTCTTCTTAGTTCATTTTTATTCTCCACCTAAACACTCATCTGTAAATAATGAGTTCTTGAAAAATAAATCAAACTGGGTCACTGCAAAGTCATGAGGCACTCTGGGGATGGGTAACGTGATACTGTGCCTTTTGCATCTAAGTTGCCAGTTTAAATCTAGTCTAGGCCAGCAGTGACTGAAGCCTAGTGCCAGATGTTTCTTGTCAAGCATAATGGGTTGGTAGACATAGTTCAGTTTGCAGTGAAAAAATAACATTTGTATTTGGTCTTGTGAAACCACCACCGAAGACAGAATGGCTTCTGCAAACCAAACTATCCCATATCAGAGAATCCTACAGTGGCCGAGGGGGGCAGGGCCCTGTGCAGGTCACCCGGTCCAACGCCCCGGCTCCAGCAGGGCCACCCAGAGCCCGTTGCTCGGGACCGTGTCCAGGCGCCTTTGCAATGTCTCTCTACGGATGGAGACCCTACAGCCTCTGTGGGCAACCTGTGCCAGGGCTCAGTCACCCTCCCAGAAGAAAAGTGTTTCCCGATGTTCAGAGGGCACCTCCTGCGTTTCCACCTGCACCCACTGCCACTGGTCCTGTCGCTGGGCACCGCTGAGAAGAGCCTGGCTCCCTCTTCTTTGCACCCTCCTACCAGATACTAATTCCCATCGATAAGGTGCATTTGAGCCTTCTCCAGGCCGAACAGTCCCAGCTCTGTCAGACTTCCTTTGTACGTCATATGCTCCAGTCTTTAACCATCTTAGCGGCCCTTTGCGGGATTTGCTCCAGTATATCCATGTCTCTCTTCTACTGGGGAGCCCACCACTGGTCAAAGCACTCCAGATACATCCCACCAGTGCTGAGCAGAGTGGAAGGATCACCTCCCTGGACCTGCTGGCAACACTCCTCGTACCGCAGACCGGGATACCGTTAACCTGCTTTGCCACAAGGGTGCATTGTTGGCTCGTGTTTGAACCCCTGCCCACCAGGACCAGCCACGTTCCCTACTGTGAATCTGCTTCAGCCACTGGTCTCATCCATGTGTCCCTCTGCGACCAACGGTATCCCTCTGCGAAGTGCAGGGGCTTCTATTCACATGGGGCACACACTATAAATGAAATGTCTGAAATCGCTAAAACTAAGCAAACCTGACTTATCTCAGTGCAGGGCTAATAGACACAAATGGCCATCAGACAAACTTACAAATTGCTTTTCAATTGAGCTAGAAAAATCCAAAGCAGTCAACAAACTGCAAGGCAGTATAAAGAGATGTGATATAGACATACTGAGAAACACAGTTCAGATTAACAGAAATGTTCTGTTTACAAATCAACTCCTAGACTTGCACATTTTTTACTCAGTATATGTTCAACTCTAAGAACTTCTGATTTTCCAGAGCAGCAACATTAACTGTAGATATGTAGTTCAAATGTTTACCACATCTTGGTGCATCACAGCCCTGATACTGCAAGACAATACTTAAAATAATAAACTAACTTACAGGTGTGCTGACTGTCTGCATAACTAATTGTATTCATGTCCACTAAGGCCTATGGACATATACTTCCCAAAAGGAATGTTTATTTTATTGCTTAATCACTTCAATTGTAGTTAGGTAATGATCTACATTTTTACTTCAAGGTATTATTTTACTATTTCAGTTTTATCTTTCTTATTTTAACATGTATTGCATCTCTTCTCTCCATTTCTGAAGATACTTCTATGGTATTTGAATAAGTTCTTATTTTACATTCAGGACAGACCATAGTGGGACCTCTCTACAGGAGATATTCCTGCCCTCTCATCCTTACTATAAAAAGATTTTTGTGGAACTCATAACACAAGGCTGCATCTATTGAGCTAAATTATGTCTTTATTAGGAAAGCACTAACACCACATTCTTCAAAAGTACTGGAATTTTATTTGCCTCAGGCTTATGACTTGCAACCAAAGACATTGTGCAAAGAAAGCAAAGATTAAGTACACTTTAGGGAAAAGGTGATAAACCACATTGGTAACATAGAAGATCAGTCTGATGAAAGAAGCCATCCATTACACTATATAGATTGCAATATTCAATAGCAATTTTTAACCCAACTTTTTTAATCAAGGAAAAAAAAGTTAAGCAAAGTTTACAGTAGACATAAGTTTGATACAATTCAAAAAGCGTTTTTCTGAAGATCATCAAGCATAAAGTGGAAAAATGTATATGGGACAAGGTGGCTGAAGGCTAACTACTGTACATTTATAAGCTATTAAACAAAGTTGCATATATGTACCACAGTGTAAAAAAAAATACAGAAAAAATAAAAACTTTGAAAACTGCCTGATGAAAAATAAAATAACCAGTGGCTTTTAATGGCTTTTCCTGGTTATCAATGCTACAAAAGACTTTTATTGTCTTTCTGATGCCACTGAAAATATCCCCTTCAAATGATAAAACCAGGCACAATCAAATCATTACAGAGTTAAAACCAGCCCATAGAAATATACTATTGACCCAAATTGTCCTCAAAGGCTTTTTGTTTTGTTTTTAAATCTTTTGAGGCCCATTTGGTCACAATATGTTACATTTTTTTTTTTTTTTTTTTCCTTTTTTACACCATGATATCATATGTTTGTCTGGCACTATCCTAAAGCTAATTTATAGAGAATGAGACTACAGAAACAACCCAATGTCTATTTGACAAAATGAATTCACTGGGTGTAAAATAGGAGAAGGGAGAAGAGAAGGGGAAGGGGTCAGTTCTGCCAAGAAAATAAACCCTATGGTTCACTCATCATCACTTCCGCTTGCTTCCGACTGGTCCTAGAGGTAAGAGACACAAGAAAAGTCAGAAATTCTTTGCCAGCTATTCTGTGGAATTTGTTAAAGAAGGAAACAAAAAAGAAAGTAAAAGGAAGAAAAATGACAATTAAACTGACAAATCAGGGTAGCACTAAGAACGGTACTATGTTACGTAATGCTTCGTTTTCATGACATTTCATTTAACTGCTGTACACTGCTTTAGAGAAGGAAAGACACAGAGTCAGGGAACACCAGATTTTTTTTTTTCCTACCCAGACGTTTAAAAATAAACAGAAAGATGTCTGTTTTCATTTGTTGCAATAGTAGAAGCACCCACCAAAACAACCCAACAATCACGCTGAGTTTTTCATCTGTGCACAAAAGCAAACAGACCATGAGGTTTAAAGGTTCGATGAAAGTAGGAACTGCTCCAAGAAAGAAGCTCCGAACTTCTCAGACTTCTTGTCTTTCAGCCCTGGGACCAGATCTCATGAGCACACCCAGATACAGTTAAGACCCCTGCCCAGTTCTCTCAGATCATCAATACAGATTAAAAATGTGCTTAAGCATGTATAGTTGAGAATTCTGACAGCAAGCAGGACAGGGTAGAGACGCAATCACTGCAACCACTTCCACAGTCTCAGTGAGCAAAACTTACATTTTCATCTTGATCCTCGTCACTATCATCATCACTCACAACAGGCTTGGCTTTTGCTCGGCTCTGCCTCTTCTTGCCTTTTCCTTTCTCCCGACTTTTTTCATCCTTCTTACTTAGCTTGATTTTGACTTTTACTGATTTTGCTGTAAAAAATTTAACAGCATACACGAATATAACTTTAACTTACCAACTTTTAAATGCTGTCTCTGTTCACAGAAATTCACCCCTGGTAGCAGCCATAAAAGATATCCCCCCTCTGTTCTTTATCTGGACTGTATAACAATGAAGCAGAGGTATTTCCTTTTATTTCTCTACTTCTTGATAGTTTTAACAATAATTTGTATTAAACTATAAAGAGTAACTTTAAGTTGACAATGTGCATCTTCTTTTCATTCTCAGAATGCATAGTGCCTGCAGGTAGAATATGGTCTTCCGAGAAGATACACATCTAAAAATATTTTTTTCCTTCCACATAGAAATGTTTATCCTTTGTAAAAAACAGCTGTGGTTTTTTTTTTATTTTAAACTACATGCTATGTGGAGGTGACAGACAAATTTTGAGTTGACACCTTTCTGAAGAACATGTTAAAATCCTGATTCCAGAATATCCACTCATTTCCAAATGAGCTACTGAAGTTGCATGTTTTGCACACCCATGTGATGTACTTGGAACAGTAACTCAGGGACAAGCACTACAGTTTCTGTAACCAGACACATGGGGTAGTCAGAAAGTACTGGTAAATGTATTGGGTGGCAGAAAGCATAATGAAGGGATCCCTCCTTTTCCACTGCATCATGTTTCCTAGTCTGTAGGGACTGAATGAGTGTCACCTCCTGCTTCTGAAACAATCAGAGTCTCACTTAGTCTTTTTCACACCGAAGAACACCAGATGATGAGTTTTATAAGTCAAACCATGTCTGAAGGTTGACCATCTATGGATAAAGACTGTCTCTAGACTTTTCAGGCACTTCTGTTTACAAATAAAATGGACAGTACCAGAAGGGTTTATAAATAATCATTTCCAGTCAGATCTGCTTTCATAAAGCACCTTCGTGATTTGTTTCTGGCTTAAAGATAGCTTACTATACTCTAAGAGGTATAGTCAGAACATATAGTCAAAAGACATAAGCTGAATGTTAAAATCCAAAGCAGCAAACTCGGTAAGAAGTTACTTTCACCAACAGGAAATAATGTCTCCATGCAGAAACTAGAAAACCTCCCCTTCCATCCCCAGATGTACTTTTTATTCAGTATTTAGCAGGGGACTCACATTCTGATTCTGATTCTTCTTCTTCATCATCATCTTCGTCATCATTGCTTTCATCCTCGCTTTCTTCTTCTTTGGCAATCTTCTGTCGTGCACTTTTGAACACAGACTGAAGAACAATGGAATCCTCATAGATCTGCAGTATGAATACAAACCTGTGTCAAAACTGTAAAGTCAAGCAGTATCAAAAATTCACAGCATAGACTTTAATTTCCAGTGCAAACCCACAGAGTATACGGCTTTTTCAAATACCAAGTAACAACGCTTGTTGCATGAATTTTACAAGAAATGCTAACATTAATTTTTCATGCTCTAAATGAAGAATTTTGTCAACAATGAGCCACAAAAATACAACTCTTAAAATATATCCCATCTAAAATGTCCAGTTAGGAGTGTTACTGCTTATTGTTTTTATTACCACAGGAATTATTGTGTATTTTCATTAGACTGTAATAGCCTTGAAAAACTGCCAAAGTAACAGACTTCAGCAGTAAGCACCTTAATTAAAAAATGGGTTATAGCCTAGCAATACAGTTGATAATGACAAATGGCTAGCCCTCATGTTAATTATCCTTATTTTTTTCTGAAATCCAAAGTGGCTACAAGGAAAGTAATTTATCCCAAGCAACTCATTCCTTCCTTCCTCTCAGACCCAAAAAGACTGAAGAAAAAAAAAATATCAGTGCTTGCTCTAAACATCACATGTTCTCAAACATCCTGTAGATTTCTAGTGTCTTGGGTACATTAGATTTTCTCTTGAAAGATAATGGAAGGATTTTTGGCCCCCATTATACAATAATAAAAATAGTCTAATATGTTGCAGGTTTAGAAAAAGAATTAGAAAATCTTTGTTCAGAACACTTTACATGAAATATGCAATCTCTCCTTTTTTCACTTGATTGACAAGTCCTGTTCAGAAAAATTGCTCCACACTGCAGATTGTCCCCCATTCTCTAAGTACCACTGTGCTTTTTGTTATGAGATGTTTGACTGCCCTTGACCATGGTAAAATTTCTTGACATGTATATAATGATCACAAACATTTTGAAAAGGTTTTTCTCCTATTGTCTTATGACATTAGTGGGATGTGAGACTCCACAGCTTCCTTCCTTGAAGTCAAGCGATTATTGACTTTCTCTTACACCTACTTCAAGTCAGCTATTGTTAGAAGCTTCTGAGTTCCTCCTTGAGGACCACTTATTTTTCTTATGCATAGCCCTAGCATATTCCATTTTTCTTGGGAATAGCTCTTTCAAATCCTGTCCTTTCTCAGATCAAACACTTTTCTAAGATAAAAAGAAATTAAAGACATATATATTATAGTTTCTTAATGCCAGTCACTACCTATTTAAAGTATCACTATAACCTGGACTTTTAAACAGAATTTCCTAGGGAAATAAAGGGGTTTACAAATTATTTTAACCTTTTTAATGTGGATTTATTTGTAATATTCAGTATCTATTTCAATCTGGAAAAAAAATGGGGCTGCTTAAGGGACAACTATGCAAATAAACGTTTTCTTATTTTGACCAAAATCCAATTCCACCACGTTTCAAACAAACAAGCAGCAATGACAGTGGAACTTCCTCCAAAAAGGGAGAAGCAATGACAACAGAACTTCATGACAAATGACAGCATTCATGACAAATCTTCTGTGTCCATACACACATACTATTTTTAACCCCTTACATGTCTGTGTTTCATTTGACTATTACAACATGAAAAGCTTTTTCAAATCACTGAGGGTGCATTGACAACGAAACCCTCAGAACACGAAGTATGTCTCTCCTTGAAAACCTCTCATAACGTTCCAGCTCAGATGGAACTGCTTTGCTGCAAGGAAAATCAGCGTGCATCATACTAACAGAACAAACAGAGAATTTCACTTGAAGCCACTGTGTACTTAAAACAACTGTCTGAATTAGCCTTTTGGTTTTGGATGCAGGTGTAAATAGTCTAGATTAGTGAAGTAACTGGCTTGTCAGAGTAAAGGTGGACCCAAACTATTACAAGGAACATGAGGTCACCTTAAAAACTGGAGGACTGCTGAAGAAGTGTCCCATAATTCACTGGAAATTAAAATAGATGGTATGAGAACCTACCAAAAAGAAACCTAAAAAAATCTTACATATGAGTTATTGCGGCTTCATGCTACAAAAAGTAATACTAGCTCTCGTAATTAATGTTGGTCTACTGGAATGGAAAATACTACTGCAACACTCTGATACATGTTGCATTATTTCCAAACAGAACAGCAGTATCAACTGAACCTTTCTACCCACACAGGATTATTTCTGTCAATTCCACCACCTCTGCCTAACAAGGTATCAGTTTCCCATTAGCAACTCGAGCCATCCTGATGAGAATAATTTCATTATTTTTCCCATTTAGCTACTGATTTTTCTTTGCTTCTTTTTACCTCCTCTACCAACTTTTACCATTTTCTAAAGTCTCAGTGATACTTTTTGGTATTAGCTTTCCTTCACCTTTTTGGTTTTTTTTCCCCATTTGTTATCATTAGATATTTATAGCTGTTTTACTGCTATGTGACTAAGCAGTTTACATTTGGACATGTAGCAAAATTTTGTCCCACACTTCCTATCATCATTGATTTTCTTATTAAAATATTTTTTAGCTTATTTATTTATAGGTTGTTTCCATATAACTGAAGACAGTAAAAATACCACATGTGCATATTACAGAAAACACTTTCCATCTCTAGATAGTAAAAATAATCACAAAATGATGGGCTGTATTCAACAATCCATTATAATTAATTGCATGCTCATTTTAATTTTTAATTCTCAAATTTTAATATAAACTCCCCAGTTTAGCTAAGGGTCACCAGTAATGTCTAGGAATTTGATGCTTTAATATTGGCAGCATCAGCCTTCAGCATACTTTTACTTAGGTTTCTTTTAATGTCATTTTTTCCCTCTTGCACATTACTGGGAGTTGCCTTCATGTTCTCTGATTTAGTTTAATATTGTGTTTGCATCACACTATTTGGACCTCATCTATAAAAATAATCCAAGACTATGTTTCACTGCACTGTAAGGCAACTTTCTTATCTGTCAGATTTTGTAGTCTCTCCTTTTGTGTCAGTGTCCTGTTCTGAATTCACAGCACTGAGCACATTCATGTGTGTGAAACGTGTTTGGGATGAGAGATTTTGTCTTCTAAACCTCTGAGATTCATCTGGGGCTTATTATTACTGTCTCTTAAAATGGACACTGATCTTTCAACATTAAAAAAAAAAAGAAATACCAGAGGGTTCAGAGAGTGTAAAGTTTCATACACAAAGCTTTACTGCTGGACAAATTTGTATCATCCATTAGCAGAACTGAAGAGTTCACTATGAAGTATTTCCTCAACATCCCATCCTAAGCTATACTGTTACAGCTGCTCCTTCTATCATCCACTGTGGTAAACCCAGGCTGATGTATCACTCTACACATACTGCCTTTTCCCATTGATTGAAATAGTCTTACAGCAGTGCTAAACTACACAGAGATCAGGAAAAAAAAAATAAATCTCAGAATTACAGTCAAAACCAATTTCTCTGCATTCACACACTGCAGCTGTGTCCAGTGAACTCTGGATGATTATAAGAATCTGAGCATTTTCCTCTTCAAAGTAAGAATTAAAACACGGGGTTTATACACATAATATAATAAACCACAAGTACTGAAAACATTAGGTAGGGGAAACCTGCATGTTTAACACAAAGTGGTTCATTCACACCTGTGATCCCTCCAAATTGAATGTCTGAGCATTGTGACACAGCAACATGACATCTTTCTCCAAGTCTCCAAGACTCCGATACTTATGGTTGCGAATTCTCTCCTGTTGCATTTGTTGAGGAAATAAAGAGAAGTATGGATGGGCAGCAGTGCAGAAAGAAAAACAACAGACAGGACACTGAATTAATATTTGATTTCAACACATTAAAAGCTTTCTCTTTAAAAATTTTACCTAAGCATCAAGATGAGTAACTGTTTAAAGCAAAGAAAGTCTTAAAATGTATTGTTAGAAAGTCTTAAAATGTATTATTCAAAAAACCACACCAGGGTAACAGAGTAAAAATCATCACCTAACATGCAAACAAGCTACTTAGATCCCATCTGCCAAACTGCGTTTTGATCCGACCTGGATGTTCCAAGATGTGTTGCTAGTTTAGGGATGACTATGTTCCCCTAGAACCACTAAAACTTCGCAAACACTGTCTTTTTACCAAAAATGTGCTTACAAATAAACAATTAGGTTTTTGCAAAAAGGACAGAGATATCTATGAAAGTGTCATTCATGTCACACTGCTACAGTTTGATTTGGCTTTGGAATTACAGTGATATACCGCAATATACACTGAACAAAATTCCTAACAAGGTGTGTAACAGTGTTTAAAAACTAACATGCAATATTTGTGTTGTAATTTTAATGATGACTTCGTGCTTACTCTTCTGTGTAACAAAAAGAAATGGAGAAATCTCCGCTTCCAAAAAAGGTTCTTACCTTTATCTTTTTGAAGTCCACTGGCTTCCTAATCAATTCATAGTATTCTGGTAATTCTTTCCTAGATGGGAGCTGAATGAAGACTTCACTTAGTTGTCGTCCTGAACTGTTGAGAAAAACAAACCCATAATGCAAAGAATAACTACAACTTTCTCACAAAAACACACACACATGGACAATCTAATCATAAGAAAAAAAAAGAAAAAAAAAATCACGATTTTTTCTTTCAAAGAATTAGAAATTAAACCCTGCTCTGCTTTTTAAATTGGGTACAGATAATTAATTTACAATTTAAAACATATCCTTTGTGCTGTTGGCCTAATATATCACCATCATTACAGGATCGTATATCTAGAAGGCTTTATAGAAGCAAGAGCAGGATTTGAATCTGAATTCTGTAGTGGTCTGCTGAGTATAGCCTTATCCTTTTCTCAGTTTTGTTTTAGATTTTTTAGGAAGCGTCTCTCCTCTCACTGTAAGTTTGCATTCTTCTTGGCCATTTTATAGTTGTTTTGTACCTCCTCATCATAGCAAACCAGTTGTTCATACTGATTTCCATTATACCAGATGTTGACTGCTATCAGACTAACTAGACGTGACAGGAAAAAAAAAAAATTAACTTCCATTAATGACTGTTGGGTTTCTCTGAAGATCATTCTAACTGTATTGAAAATGACTACAGCCATTTGTAGTTCTTCAGTCACCTGAAATAAATTGATGGGTTATATAAAAACCTTTCATAGTCTGTGAGCATTGCCTATCACTTACAGGTGTTGAGAACTTCTAAGATTCCTGGATTTCCCATTGTTCATCCTTTATTAACAGCCATTTTAACACTTCCAAATTGAGAGGGTTTTTTTAACATTCTAATTTGTGGCTTCCAAAATAATACATGGTTGTAAGTGACCTGGAGAGGAAATGTGTTGGTGGCACTTACGAGTTTAGTCCTTCTCCCCTCTCCCCCCCCCCCTTTTTTTTTTTTTTTTCCTCTGTGTGTGTCATTTTTCTCACAGACAAAGTAGTTGAAAAAAGCTCTGCTGAGAGGAACTGTAATTTACTGCACACAGCATTCACAAACATTTCTCAGCTCACATTCACATGCCTCCTTCTCTCACAGCCACTCCAAAAAGGCCCTGTTTTCTCATTTGCATCTTTGGATGGTAACTCAGGGACACCAAACCTTCACAGGAGTTTGCAAGAAGGCTGACAAGTCCTGGTCTCCACCTGGACTTCTCTCTTACTGTCACCCTCCACAGTGGTGTGGGATCGTACCAGACACATTAAACTAATACTGACTTGAAGGTTAACTGAGGCAATTCTGCCATGGAAGAGAAGGATGATAAAAAGCACAGAACAGCTCTGCCCTGTATGAAAGTCACAAATGCCTGCTACATTTTAGGCATTTCTTAATGTCTGAAATAGCAACAGAATTTGAGGAGATACTATTTTTCTTATGGACCTGATAGACCAATGAAGAAACAAGTAGAAATAAACAGAATTTCCTCATTGCCTAAGTAGCTGTTGCTCACCTAACCCAAGATTTCTTATTGTTCTCAGTTTAGTCGTGGGACACTGCTGCTCCTTATATACCTTGCATCAGAGAGGACAAGGCAGCAAACATTGTAATCACAGCTTGCTAATCAGTGTTCTTCAACCAATATCCTGGGTGCCAACTGGCAGCTATTTTTACATCCAATGCAAACCTAGAAACCGAAAGCCTTTGTCTCATCCTGACAACTTCTGTCTGACTTGCAGCAGCAGAAGCTGTTCCCCCTGCCTGCTTAGCAGAAACTGCCAGGCTGCCTCCTAGATGACAGCAAGATCATGGCACATGCATGAACGGGTGCTGCTGCCGCACGGTGAGACAAGGCAGGGCACTGTGCATCTCTGTCAGGGAAGCGGAGAGTGAAGTCTATCTACCCCACCCAGCTGTTGGGGCAGACACCCTGACAGACCCCCTGCACCTCACACTCCAGGCAGTTACCAGCAATTTTACCCAACAGATCTAATTTATTTGGGAAGCACCTTGTTACTGAAATAGAGGAAATCATTAAAGGACCAGATAATTGTCATCCTAAGTTTTACTATTTCTCACCTGCCAGCAAATAATTTTGAAACTTAGGCCACTGCAGCTCCCATCTACTTTGGTAATGATTCACACCAAAGAGACAAATTCATTGCTTTCATACTTCCCCTGTCAAAGTGGGAGGTGATCATACTATGGATTTAAAGGCACCAATCTTGTTAATGATCTGTGTGAGTGACTATGTCATGAAACATGACAGAACTTGTCTTCATCAAAGACTGCCCTCTCAAAAAGAAACTGGAAGCAATACAAGGAAAAGCAATGCATTAGATACACACTACACAACCAACTAAATTAACATGTGATTCTACTTCTTTGTAGAAGGACTGAGTTACTGATGTGTTCCACCTTCAGCAGCTTTCTTTTAACAGAAATACCTATTTAAGAAAAATTGCTAAACCACTGATTCTGGTGTTGCTTCATCTACACTTCAGGGTCTACAAGCAAAAAGAATCAACTAAGTATAAAGGACATAGCTACTAATAACCTAATTCTGATCAAATTTTAAAACATGTTTAGCATATTTGTCCCAGTGAAAAAGCTTCTCATGATTACATAGAGCTTTTAATCTCATGATTATATATTTTTATTCTCTTTTTACATACACACACTCACCCTTATATTGTATTTTATATTAAAAATATAACAGCAGTAAATTATTAAACAGCAATATCCTATTTTCAACATATAAATCTAGCCAGTGTGATTTCTTCACACGTTCTATTAAACTACGAATGCCATAGAAAACCTTCAAGCTTTTGCCTGATATAATTAATTACTGAGAAACATTTACGGCCATGAAAGAAAAAGCATTAAGGGCATGAAATATGCAACAGACAGAAGACTAGTGCCTGATTTTGTCTACTCCGATCAATAACAGCTTATTCTGGTTTATCATTTTCATAGAACCTCCTCTTACAAAGAAATATTATCTTCTGCTCCCTTTGTATATGTGCATCTGTACTGTAAAGTAATGTGATCTTTTCTTACATAATCTCAAATGGCTGTGTTGCGGATACAACAGGAGAAAATTAGTAATTATTAATGCAACTCTGATTTTAATCCCTGTCCCCACTTTTGTAATAAGAAAATAATAACCACAACAACTACCACATAAAAATCATGCGCAGTAAAGATCACTTATGGTTGCCTAGCAACTAGCAGGATACGTGATGAAGGGAAGAAGGACCAGAATAAATTAAAAGACACAACTGTGAAAGAACTGAGTGACAGTTCACTGCTACCACATCAGCTCAATATGCTAGTCCTATGCATTCTTATAAAAAATACTTGCATGCTGTGCCAGTTAAAAATCATTAAGAAATACTGCTCATTTAAAAAATATTTTTTTAGAAAAATACTTGTGCTCAATGTTTCTGATTTTCTCTCATTTTTGTCAAACCGCTTCCAAGGTGCATACAAGCATATTTTTCCACCCATTTAGTTAGTACTTTCTTTACTAGAATTGAATGCAGGAACAATTAGGCCTCATTTGTACGGGCTCCTTTGTATTCGTTTCTCCCAACAGTATGTGGCCAGAAGCAAGCTGCCACTGACCTGTCAGAAGTATTACTACTGTCAACACCATTTCTACTTTGGAAACAAAAGAAGAAACAAATATGAAGCTGAAAACTGCAAAATATTCTCGTACTTCTGGCAAATTTCACACTTTTAACAAATACTGAAATTCAATTTAGAATGGGCAGAATGAAGAGTCCTACACACTTGCCCTAGTGAAAGCACTCAAAACCAGAACCGTGGCGTGCAAATTACAACTCCTAATGAAATGCAACTCACGAGGAAGCTCTCTAAAAAAAAGCATGTAGGGGGGAGGAGAATTAGAAGAGCTTATATAGCAAGGTGGTTCCTCTGTATTTAACAACTTCCAACAGTAACCCAGCTATGCAGGGAGATCATTAATCTTCGTTAAATGCATTTAATGGTTCTCCCTTTTTGGAACTCATTGCAGCAATACATGGTGGACCTGTCCTCATCATTGAAATGGAAGTGGGTAAAAATACTTAAAAATAGAATTCCTGGTTTTGACATATGGCTATATACTCCTTAACTTTATCTTGGCTATAAATAAGAATTATTTGCTTTGCATGTTTGAATACTCAAGAGTACCAGTTGGCATAATTAATTACTAGTTAGACTGGTAATGGCTAATTACATTACGCACCATTTTACAACAGTTAAAAACTGGCAACTTGAGGAAACAGCTGGAAATAGTCTGAATAAAATCCATTTCACATACAAAGGAAAATACTCTCTCACTGAGCCATGTCCTGTCAAAATTAGAATAGTATAGGCATGAATTTAGATGTTTTGGCTTTAATGATGCAGTGATCAAAATGCTAAGCATCACAGACAGGGGAAGCCCCTTGGCAAGCAGGAAACACGGACAGGGCACAACAACCCCACTCTCCAATTTTCTCATCAGCTTTATTAAAATGTGGTAACAGCCACCTGCTATGGGGAGGAGGTTTTGTGAAGTTAACTGGTACACCATCGAAGTCCTTACTTTAAGTCTTAAAAACAGAGCAGAGAGCAGGTAGATTACAAATGAAAATCGCTGTATGTAATAGAGCTATCAGCATCCTGGGACTCCTGAAGTCAGCTGTTGCTATCTAAACAAAGCTAATGCAAACTGGCAGTAGCATCAAACTGGCACCTAGACAGGAAACAACAAACTGTGATGCAAGGCAGAAGAGAACAGTGGATCTGTAGGGAAGTTGAAGGATTACAAGGTATGAAGTATCATTCTTTTTCTCCACTTAATTTTAACAATCAGGAAGACACATTTACAGCTTGTCTTCTTCTGAAATAAAAAATAAGGAACACCTTCAAAAGAGAAAAAAGATAGTTTGGAGGGCTAAGCCTGCACATGCATGATGCAAAATCAGCAGCTGGGGCTCAAATTTGGTATTCAAATTCCTTATTCTGAAAAGAACATCTATCTCCAGTAAAACTGTCCCTGCTTACAAAAGGCTAAAGCATTTCAACCGGACATACAGACTACTTTTTCTTTCTGAAAATGTAACAAACATATGACACATATGGGTCTATGATTATTCATTTCTATGGGCATTCCTAATTTTAAAAGGAAGGAAAGACAGGTTAAAAGCATCTGAACTGGAAAAAAATGTGACAATGATATGCTGGATCAATGCATTTCAACTTGCTCTCTTCTAAGCAGGTGTTTTACATTGCAAAATTAGAACAAGGTGCAAGGCTGCAAAGCCACTTAAATCTTCGTTTAAGAAACAATAGCAACAAAATCCCAAATTTAAATATATTATTGCAAATGGAGTCTGCAAGGAGGACGCATATAATTTACACTGGAGAATGAGGATCAACTGTGTAACTGGAAAGGTGTTTCTAGGTCCTTGAATCTAGGGATTTAGTATTATAAATAATCATATAAAAGTTTTTTAATCAAGGAACAACACCCAAATCTATCTAGGTATTTCTGCACCACTACTCTGTACGGAAAGGTTCCGGAACTCTTAGTTAACAACTGGAATGTATTCGTGAATGTTCACACATACAGCTTTGTGATCACCATCCTATATTTCATGTATTTCTATGCTCTCCTTGCATTTATGCTTCCCTTCTTTCCTGGGTGAATTTACTGAGAGCAATCATCTTCCCCTCTCAGATTGTGCTGTGTTTGGATAAACAAACCAACCTGTTTTCCTCTTGCAAGACTCTCCCATGCTACTTATCACTGTAATAATTATTTACATTTGTCTCAGTGTAAACAAATCTTCCTTGAATGAAAAAGTATTCAAGTACTATATACAGCAACTCAGAAGCATGAATGGCATCACATATAACGACATACACATATAATGAGTATTTCCTTATCCACACAGACGATAGTGTCAGGGCCAGGCTCCTATTTTCTTATGGCTCCACAATATTGATGGCTCATAGTTATCTTTGATCAGTAATTTCTTTGCCCAGGTCATTCTTTTTCTGTCAGTTCTACATGATGAGCTTCCAACTCCAAGAAAATTTTCCTATTTTTAGTGTGGAAGTACCTTGTAATGCACTCTGAGGAACTGTATTTCATGTCAGTTCTTTTACTCCAGACTTAACTGTATTCAGTTCTCCATACCATCACAATATTGATAATTTAAAACTTTGGATATTTTGGCTAGGACACTCCTCATTTTGTAATAGGTTTCATTAATATATTATGATCTATGCCAACACCAATTCTTGAAGAACTTTCATGGTATCCTTTCCAGCCTAATAGTTCTTTTTTTGTAGTCGCTTCAGTTGCATGTTTTTCCTTGTTTTCACTCAGATTAGAGAGCTTACTCATTAGATCTCCTCTTTCTTTCATATTAGCTTATAATTTTCCTGTGGTATCCTAACAAACGCTTTACTAAAATCACAGAATCACAGAATGGTTTGGGTTGGAAGTGACCTTTGAAGATAATCTAGTCCAACTTCCTTCCTATAGGTGGGCAGGGACATCTTCCACTAGATCAGATGACTAGAAGTCAGAGGATTCAAACCATCTTTTCTATCTTTTGCTTCAATACAGATTTACTCCCCATTCTAAGACATTACAGATGAAACCTAGAGTAACTTAGCTTCACCGATGATGGCAAAGCAGTGTAGAAGAGGAAAAAAAGCCTCTGCATCTGTAGTACTGCTCTGTGGTCCTGCTCTGTATCTATAGTTAGTAATATGGTTTATGGTTTGATACCTAAAGCTGAGTAATAAGAGCACAGGTACAGTTTAAAAAGGTAGTAGTGAATTCAACAAGCATTTTTAATTCTTAAATATTTGGAGCACTTACCTCATATTTCTTCAAACTGAGGTACAACTATTTGTTTCAAGATTAACAAAGATAAAGATATGATAAATGCCTATCAATACAAAGAAAAGCTTAAAGCAAGCACACCCCCAATACTGGAATACAAAGCACCACAGCCTGCAAGAAGGAAGTACTGTCAACTTGACAAGGACCTCAACAGCTCTCACACCAAAGGAATCCAAACAGTCTGAGTTGAACATTTACACAGTGCCTCACATCTCTATCCATTTTCTCCTTTTTACTATTTCCTTTATTACATGGGAGACACCCCGGGTACCAGAATTCCAGGAAACTAATGCAGTTAGGCTTCCAGTCAAGTCAAATCTCTGCATAAACACTGAAGTTTTCTCTCGCTCAGTGTGTTCCTATTTCTCTAGAGGAATCCAAAGAAACTCAGCTTGTAGCTATAAACTGCTCTGTAAGAACTATTAAACTTATCGTTAATGGAATGTTTCATTAAAATCATTACAAAGTTTGGACATGGGATGGGAATAAAAAGAAATATGAGAGCGGCTATACAGTCCTGCATAAAAAAGGAAAATCTAAAGAAAAATCTTGAATGTGCACTGAGGCCATGACAAACAGTAATGTGACCTCAATGATAACTTCCACTGTGTTGCATGGAGTTTTTTAACTAGGGTTTGTAAGTAGCTGGATATCTACCTCTGAATTTTCTTCTCAAAGAATCAGATGCTGCATTTCTCTACATTAAACATTTATCTCAAATGTTGCTAATTTGTCTGTTTACTCTTATTTTGACCTTTATATAATAATTGTGTAGCTCAAACTTCAGTTTATTAGAGCTTATTGCTTGTATTATTGTAGCCTCTAGCTTTCCTAGACATAGGCAACCCCATCTATTTTGCTGGATGCTTTCTAAATAGCAAAAGATTGTATTTGTCCCCCAAAGGCTACAACAGAAGTCAAATATAAGACAGTTAGGAAAGTATTTGTAGACTCCTTCCCTGCATCAACATTATACAGAATTGCCACACAGCAAAATGCAGCAAACTGGTACTCCAAATTTTTGTGGGCACCATGGAAAAATGTTTTTTTAAAAAAATAAAGTTTTTAACAAGAACAGAGAAGTGGTTCTGTACTTACAAGGAGCTCTTCTCAAAAGCAAAGGGAAACAAAGTACACAGAGATTTATTAGTTTAGCAACACATTCTCTTAATTTTTTTGCCTGCTGGCTTATTGACTGCAACAAACTTACTAAAGAGTGTAGAAATGTTTTTGTCAAAGTTAACTCAGCCCAAAGTCAGTAGATTTTGGATAGGTATCACCTAACCACCTTTTGGGACACAATCAGCTCTCTTAGTCCGATCAGCCCTCTGGATAATAAAGTAGAGGTGAAACGTCTATTAGCACTGAAATTTCAAGCTAAAGACTAGAGCTAACGATTTTAAGTAGTCAAATATTAAATAAATGAAAGCCCCCCCCCCCCCGATAAAGCTCATGGCCTACTTTTCTTCCAATTAACCTGTCCCTCTATACTTGCCCCAATTGCATTCACACACACAAAAGTCCAAAGCTGAACAAACATGAACCCCCAACAAAGCTGAAGGGTTCCAATGCCTAAAACCCACTTAATTCTGAAGCTGCAAATCCTGAACATATTCATCGAACCCTAGAGCAACCTTAACCTCAAAGATTTTAAGATGTGAAAGTTTTCTGATGCCTAAATGGGCAATTCTGTTCTAACCCAACTTCCATAGCATTGGGTGGTTTGATGCTAACTCACAAAAAAATCAGAATACAGGAACTTGGAACTCTTCTGCATAGCTCATTGCACTGAAGAGCTCAGTTTAACAGGCATTTTTTAATTCGTAATAGAAGAGATCTCCAAACATTTTTAAAGTGGGAACCAATTCTGTCTTGCATAAATGTGGGCTCCTCAGAGAGGGAATAGTATGCCTTGTCACTACACAATAGCACAATGGTTAACTTGTTTGACAGAGATCAGATATGAACTTCCCGGGGCACAAGTGACAGGCAAAAATCTTTACATTCCCCAGTAACTACTAGTTACTATCAGTAGCTATCAGTTACTATCAGTAGCTATCCCCTACTGGTGACAAGCTGAAGTAACTTTGCTTGCTATTTTGAAAATGAGAAGTAGGTGCCCTGAACAGAAGTGCTTGGCTTCAGGAGAAGATCAAGGCCAGGGATCCAAAATGAAAATATGCTTCCTTGCAGCCATGACTGGAATACCTTTAAATTAACTTCAAACACTTCTCCATTCTCAGGTATTCTGCTAATTGAGAGTCACAGGAAGCTGAGTACACTGAGTTTGTAGTCAGCTTTCTGCTTATCATGTTCATGGCTGTGAATCCTGTTCTGATGCAATAAACTTTTCGATGTAGAGAGAGCCCAGAGATCACAGAATGCTTCATTTCAACAGTTACATGCCAAAAAAGTGAGGCATCACAGCTCTGGTATCACCAGATACCACCCGAGTTAACTGTGTACAGGCAGACCCAGCACAGTAGCTGCAAAAAAGGAAGAAGTGCAACTTCCCATCTGAAGTCACAGACTGAAAGTTGTTTACATGCAAAAATTAAATTGTCACCCTTGTGCAGGTCACCAACCCAAAACATTCTATGATTCTATGATTCTATTTTCTCTGAATGCATTTAATATTCACTTAGCTTATAATTGCTCCTTGTATCATTAAGTAATTCAATGCACAGCAAAGTAGGGATAAGTACCCAAGGAGGCTTTACTGATTTTCAGCAAATAGAAGTTGAGTTAAAAAATACAACTTTCTCAAACACGTCTGAGTCAAAGGTGCTATTATCTAATTCTCAACGTCTTCCTCATGAAGCATAGATGATTTTCAGTTTGAAAACCTGCAAAACAGAAGTCTTCAAATGATATTTCAGATTAGAAGTGGTATTTTTTCCTAAGGTCTATTTAGCATTTTGTTGTGCTGAAAATAGGGATTTATTGACAAACAGGCTCCCATCTCAACTGCAGAGAACATTATTATGCTCAGTATTTTCCTTCAGCAGCTCAGAGGCTCAAATATGAGCCATTTTTGGGCAGTCTTTCAGCTCATGGTGAGATCCAACTTGCATTAACAAATCTGTAGCCATGTATTTGAAAAGATCAATCTTGACGCACACTGCACCACTAAACTGAAGAAAAGTCCCGCTCAAACTCTATGTTCTTAAGTACACCTCCTGAGCAGAATGACTTCATTTCTAAGCAGGAGTTCTATGCCTATTTTTTGTAGTTGTGTTTCAACAACTTCCTATCACATGGGTCTTTAAAAAACCCTTTAAAAGAGTAAGACTTGCAGGATCAGGCCCTAAGCAGAATTACTTTTCAGAAATGCTGGGTCAGCTAATCCTTCTAAAGACTGAAAACAAAGCTGTTAAAAACCACAAGAGATAATCAACAGAGAGGGACAGGGCACATGCAGCCGAGAGAGACCATCTCTAAGCTCACCTGTCCTTGTAGTTTATCACAGTATCAATGATAGCATTCATTTGTTTTGTCAGTTTGGGTGGGTTGGGTGACAACTTCTCTGCAGGAGGTCTGCCTCTTCTTTTCTTTGCTTTCTCTCCATCCTCTTTCCCAGAATCTTTATCCACATTTCGTCGTCTCTTCCGTTTTTTAAGCCGGACTTCCTCTTCCATTTCTTCCAAATTGCCGTCTTCAATTGCCTGACAACCATGGATTCAAAAAGCATGATTTTTAAACAAAAGAGATATTGCAAAGGGAAATAACAAACTGTATTTAAAAACAAAACCATAACCTCACAGGATGCAGATAATTCAACTCAAAACATTCAGCTTATTTATAAACAGGAATACACAAGAAATTGAGTTACTGGCAATCAAAGAGATACTAAACATGAATGTGTTCTAAGAATCCCACTATGATATAAACAGATGTGTGTTTATCTGAACCTTGAATTCCACACCAACTCAGTTACACACAGTAACACATTACACACAGTAATGGCCTATGTCACTGTGTCAGTAAGTGTGCAACAAACGTTTATTTGTTCATGTCAGCGGCAGTTCTGGATTATGTATACCATGCAAAACAGACTTTGATTATCGCATGTTTTCAAACAGGACCATCTAAACTGCACTTGACTCCGAAAGCCAGATCACACACAGTTCTTTGTGCACACAAACAACACACAGATACTTTATCCAGTAACAACTCAACTTCTCTTCCATATAGTTTAAGCAACTTCCAAATCACCTAAGGTTTAAAACCATCTCTAAAATGTATCATTTTCTTCCAGAATAGTAACCAGCACATAGGCAGAAACAACGACAGTACAGTGTTTTACTGTTAAAAAGCTCTTAAGATGGGATGAAAAAAAACCCTCAAAAAAACACCCCCCAAAACAACCCCCACACACAATCACAAACAATGAACACTAGTTTGAATTACCTGGATGTATGCTTTTAACCAGACCCAGCAGCACTATGCAGAGGGATAAAAAAAAAATCTCTACATAAAACCAAACTAGGAATAAAGGGAACCTGTTCACACACTGACTATCAGATCCATGTGATAAAGCAAGAAGCTGAACTTTTCTTGATTTGGGAGAGCCAACAAAAGAAATAAAAATACCAGGTCATGAGAGAATTGAAATTAAAAACAAAAAATACATGAAAAAAAATCTAAAAACTAGGTTTTCTGATTAATGCTTTCTCAGAACATAACTGATGTTGATATTTGTCCCTTTTGCCTCTCAATATTGCCTTAAGTACATGCAAATGCTAATCAATCCTTTCTCGTAGCTGAAAGAGCTCTAATCATAAGGCAATTACCTTCATTTCTCCACAGCACCAAACATGGCTAATATTTATGATCATGTGAGCATAACAATCAATATAAAAAGAGTGATTACAGCCCAGACATAATTTTTCTCAATTGTGTACAATGTCTCTTGAAAAACGTTTTGTGAACAAAACCTGATGCACAACACAAAGCAACCTGGCATGTAAAAACACCAGTGGGGTTTTGAAATCTGTTTCCTATGCATCCTCCGATGTGCAAATCCACAGAACAAACACGAACACAGAATCCTGAGGGACAGCCTGAAACTAGGCCTTAATAATCAAAAGACAATTTACATCATGCTTCCACAGCATTCAGATAACCACTATGAAGGAGGCATAAGATCTAATGAGTTAGGAAGAAAAAAGAAGGAAAAAAAATAATAATCTGCATACAAATTCATAAATATTCATTTGGCTAAAGCAGGACACCCGCTATAAACCACTGCAGCTAACAAAGATTAAGAAAAGGAAATTTCTCTGCATATCTTGGAAGCTAGAAAAGCTAATAATAAATACAGCATGCAAGGCTGTCAACAGTTAATGTCATTGCTCTCCTTAAGCACTCAGTTGTACACTGAAATATGGAGAACACCGACTTTTGATGTGTTACACACCTACACATGCCTGTGATGTAGTTCTACTGAATCTTCAAGACGGCAATGAAAAAGGATATTTACCTTACCACTATCAGCAGGCCAGCTATCGGAAATCACAGTTAGTGGGGATAAAATTAACAAGCCAGCAAAGCAGCGAGCTGCTAGTCTCTTCATCAGCTGATCAGGAAAAAAAAGAGAGCTGGGGAAAGGCTATGTTTTCATATACAAGTAATTTTATTTTACTGAAAATTTAATACTGAAAGGATTGTGGATACTCAAATCTGCTGTTTCATTCTACCTACTACAAGGCCCGAAGCCTTCCTCCTTCAGCCTGCTTTAATATTGACAACTACTTATCATATTTGTCCCCTTATTATTCTAAGCATCCAAATCAGATTTTTAGCTGGACAGTTATCGATTCTTGTTAGCATTTGAATTATAATAGCACAATTACACAATTCCATGTATGATTTTAAAACTGTAATACGTTGCATGCATTTTAAAGATGCATTTATTACAGAAAATGTTTTCCGATTGCTCCACAGTGAACAGATGAGGTTTTGGTTATTGAAACCGATTAAAAAAATCTATTCTGATTTTTAGGAAATTAAAAAAAAAGCCAAGTTATAATTTTGTTAACTTTGATAACATTTTGTTGTCTTTCAGAAAAATGCTATTCACTTAACTAAAAATATATTTATAGTTTTGTTTGCTTGACAAATTTTCTACCATCAAAAAAATAACAATGGTGCTGTCATCATACAGTTTACTAATATATCATTTTAGAATTCTGCATAAAATTCTTGCTTGGAGTAGATAATATTTTGGGAAAAAAAATCAGGACAAAAAGAAAATATAAAAGTAAAAAGCTATTTTTACAATTATATATATCAATGTGGAAAGACAACAATAAAAATAAACTCCAAGTAAACAAATATATAGTCTTCCACTCCTAAAATTAGTGACTAATAGATAGCAAGTTAATTCTTAGCATAACACACATCTGCAAACAAATATTGAACTGTCTACTTAGCTAGTAATGTATCAATCGATTACTATACTCAGCTTTCAGAATTCATATGCATGAATGCAAAGTTGGACAGTTTTCCTTAATCTAAGATTTTAGTGACACCACTTGAAAATCAGTGACAATATCAGCAGTCCAAAAATGCTGTTAATGTGACTTCTGACATTAGTTCTCAAGTGGCAAATTTATATTTTGTATATAAACAGTAATATCTAAAACTAATCCTGTAAGATTTATGCTGCCTCAAAAGATGGCTTAAAACTGTATCACATAAATCAATTATCAGCAGAGATATTAATGCTCACTGCATATGTCTACATACATGATCCATGCATGTGTGTATGAGCAACAAAATATTTATTACACTAATTCATCTGACTACGTTCTTTGTTAGAAAAGCTTACTATTCTAGGGCTGAAGTGCCACACCGAAGAGAATGCCCTTTCAAACCTTTACCAGTACGATAATGATACAAATCCCAGACACAAATCTCCAGTTCCTGACAGATGATGGGCTATGCGAGAGTGCAAGATAGCACAGACATCTCCCATGCTCAAATGCCTCTGGATTAGTGAGGTGAACAGCAAGGGAGTCAAGGAAAACAGTACACAAATGAAAATTTAACGCTTTCCTTCCCTTAAGGAAACAGGACAAAAGAGTATAATAATGTCTGGAGACTTCATTTTTTGAAAGAAAGCTGTGAAAATCTAATGTCAAATTTTGCAAAGGGTTGTGCCTCATGAAAGACAGAGATGCCAGTGCAAGTGTGAGGACCTAATGTTAAGTCCAGTACTGATAAAATCTTCCTGCTTTTCTGAATCCTATTGTTGTATCCTGGTCCAAAACAATTTCCTTGCTAAAGAGCTAAGAGCATGCAGGCTTCTCAGTGTACCAGAATTTTAAGAAAGAGCATACTGACCATGGACTAAAGAAACCAAACTGCCCTCCTTCAAAAAAAGAGCGCCCCCCTTCCCCCCAAGTGGATTTTTCAGAAGGCAAGTAGTTCCTTCGGAGGCAGCTGGCCTTCCTATTGCTCCTTGAGATTACATTTTCCTCTTTATGAAGGAAAATAGCTATTTTGAGGGGAAGTACACTTAGTGAACAGCTATTTAGTCATTACACTGTTGATAGAGTATCTTACGCCCTTTCATCTTCTCCTTTTCTTCAAAATCCAGTTCTCCTGCTTAGTTTCTCAATAGTGATATTCCTGATGTCTGGGACTGTTTCTCATTTCCACACACTGGAATTATTTCTTGGCTGTTTAGAGCAAGTTCCCTTACACTGTAACTAATTATCTCTTGCTATGCTGCAGCATAGAGGTGAAGTATACTACAGATAAAGACTGCGAAGAAGAACACCACCATAATACTTGATAAATAGATGAAAAGGTGTAAGATACTCTATCAACAGTGTAATGACTAAATACCTGAAGAAAATGCTAAGGATTGATGCAGAGTTATTTTAACTGAATTTCCTCTCCTTGCTTGGTAATACTGGACAACAGATTTACCAAACCAGTTTTGCTGGTACTAAACTAAAACAGAATATAGATTAAAATCTGCCAAGGGAAAAAAATTAGCGAATACATCCAGTTTTTCATTGCTTTCACTGCTGACTCATTCTCTACCACATAAGGAATATTCCAAGAAGTCTCTACCCAGCACTTAAGTAGAAATGAAAGTGGTGGGTTTTTTTTTAAAAAAAAATGCAAACAAAATGCAATTTCTGCAAAACCACACAAATTTGTAATAAATGGTCTTCTCACATATGCTGAACTTCCACAAAGTATGGAAACTGAGTCCTTCGGCCACATGTTTGTCAGTAAGGGTCTGCACTTTCGGTTCACTGAAACTTGATCCTTTTTAAGAAGGAGGAGAAGATAGATAGTTTTCTGTTTGGCATCTGAAAATATAGTAGCTTAATTATTTGCACAGAAACTCCAGCTGCCTATTTTTAATTAGACATTAAGGAAAACAATAATGCAACTTTTAAATAGTTTTTCCTTGCATTTTGATTTTAAGATTGATGCCAAAAAGACCTGATAGAACTAGGCAAGAACATAGTCACCTTTAAAGATATACGGTCTCACCCCCCGATTTTTTTTTAAAAGGTATCTTCTTAAAATATTTATAGGATCAAATCTTTTATCTTCAGTGTCTTATTTCTGGTCTCAGAAAAATATTTCAGATAAAATATCCTAACATTTGATCTTAATGTAAAATACCTTAATGCTTAAGCTTAATCTTTAACATGACAATTGCTAAGTAAAGCATCTCACAGAGCCAGCACTGCCCGATTTTTTTTTAAAAGGTATCTTCTTAAAATATTTATAGGATCAAATCTTTTATCTTCAGTGTCTTATTTCTGGTCTCAGAAAAATATTTCAGATAAAATATCCTAACATTTGATCTTAATGTAAAATACCTTAATGCTTAAGCTTAATCTTTAACATGACAATTGCTAAGTAAAGCATCTCACAGAGCCAGCACTGATAAACTTGCTCCAACTTATGGCAAGGTACATTGGCAAGGACATAAGTTTTCTTCTGTTTAAAAGTGAAATCTGGTTAAAAAATATATATAAATCAATAGTCTCATTCCTCCCTCCTCCAAAAGGCAAACAATGATTTAAAATGGAACCACTCAAACTGATTTTGCATCTATGAGCTTTTCTTTTCATAACCTTTGGGGACAGAGAGACTGGAGAGCACAATTTACTGATGATACCAGGACCCACAGCCTGCTTTGGGAGCACGAGGAGAGTGCTCCGTTAAGGGGAAGGAACGCGGTGATAAAAGGGAAGAGCTATATCATGCTGGCTATAAGGATGCTTTGCTTAACCAATCAGAGCATTGAGAAAACATACTCACTGTATTAAGACACTGAATGTGGAACTATCCAAAATCATCACTATTCTGTCATCTCATCTACTCAGCCACACTCTTAAAAGATCTACAGAATTATCTGTAATTGTTCTCTGCAGTTTTCAAAAGTTGTGTGATTTACCTCTCCCATTTGACATACAGTTGTACTTTGTCTTTTTAAAAAGATTTAATTTGAACAGCCTCTTGACCAAGCCAACCTTACCTAGGAGCAGCAGAAAAAGGAGGGGAAAAATCCAAGCAAATTCTATACCAGAAACTATTGCTATCAACCTCTTCCTCTTTATCTCTGAACCGTGTTGTTGTGGTGGGTTTTCTTTGTTTATTTGGTGGGTTTTTTCCCAAAATCCTCTCCCCTTCTTTTTAGAAAGCCAGATCACCTGCTGAAAAACTCTTGTCACTTTGAGTAGCAGCCTGTTTCTACACAGAGTGAAAAACTCTCACATTCAAGACTGAAGAACAGTATCTAATGGACTTTTGAAATACTCTGTGTGAAAGCTGCCAGATGATGAACAAAACATATTCTGAAAGGGGTTTTATAATAGTTCTGAACTAGATGGTATCCTGCATATTTCAGATGGCCTTCAGATTGCTCAGAACCTTACAGCATATTGAGGACTCAAAGAGTAAACACTGTTAACACATTGGCATTGGACATAGTTGCAAGTATCTTTGGAAGTATAATTGGAAGTAAAATTTACAGACTGAGAGGTAACTAACTTAAGAAAGACACTACAAGACCATCACTTACAAAGCTATTGCTGGCAAATTTACAGGGGAAAAATAATAATCTTTACAGACTCACATTTGTAAAGGAATATACTCAATGTGACCAAAGCTATCTTTCAAGGCTGATTTAGTTGAATTAATTTGAGTTTGCAACTGTAACTCTGAATAACTAAATGACAACAAAAGAGGAAGTAACTATGATTAAGCCATGGCATGTGTTTTTTTTAAAGTTAATATGATATAAATTTTTCTATTCATACTTGCTTTTTAAATTGTCTGGAGAAAATGATCAATTCTTTAATGTCCATACATGAAGATAGGTAATATTCAGTTGAAGTAACTGAGATGCATAAAAATGGCAATGTACTTTTGTACATTTGCTTTTTGTCTAACAGATTTATAAATAACACTACTAAGTCATGAGTTGGTATACTTTTTCTTCTGTACAGAAGGTCCTGGTTTCTTTAAGTCTCCCTTGCCAAAAGTGAATCAGATCAAAAACCAAAGATGAAGAATTATAAGAACCTCTCAACAAGCCTGACAAGGACAGCAAAAGTCTGGGGTTTTTTGATAATCGCAGGTGCCAAAGGTTTGTTGAAGTAAAATGGATGAGCAGGAAATCCAAGAAAACCCTTGACAAGAAATCAAACAGGAGGCATTTTATTTCACACTAATCACAGAAAGGTCCTGTTTATGGAAGAGGGCTCTGCCTGCCACCAAGTCTTCCTTCGTACCTGATGCAGTCTTTCCATTGAAATGCCGTGTTGCATATGTGAATGATGTGTTACATACGCTTTTCACTGGCACAGAAAACCAGCTGATGGAAGATACATGTTTCCTGGCTTCAGATTCACAAGCAGTCCATCTTGAAGTAAAATCTAACATTACAGAAATGCCTCCTTTTTTTCCCCCTTTATCTTGTTCAGTATGACAGAGATGCATGTTTGCTGCATAGACAAGATTCTGATGCATTAATGACTGTTTTTTTCAGTGAGGAAGAATGGAACGTGAAAGTTTTATTTCTTTTTTATTTTATCATCATTTTCCCCTCACTTATCTCAGGCAAGCCTGTTTCAGCCATGTAGAGGACAGTATACTGACAAAGGTACTGTGAGATAATCAGTACTCCAGTTACGCTTTTTTTCTTGATCAAGTCCATTATGAGAGGGGACAAAGAAAATTAATTGCATGAGAAAATTTTCTTTTCTGAGGGGTGCCAGGGGGAGGTGGGAGAGACTACTTTTCTCACTTTTTCTCAAATTCCTTTAAAATAACAAGCATTAAATTTAGTCAATAGCATAACTCTTTTGTGTCCTACAAGAGGAGATGTTCTATTTTCCTTGACATCTCAGAGTTTAGAAAGAAAATAAAACTGAGGTTGCTATGGCTTAGTTTGTACTGTGGGTTTTACTTCCAGGTCTCCTTCGTTTGGTCTAAACCAAATCTTTTACTGGAGGGATATATCATTCGTTTGTCCCGCAGAGATTATTTTTTTCTTCCATTTTTAGTGGTTTGCTAAAACGGTTAATTAATTAGCTTAGAACTTACAAACACAGTTTAAGACAATTTAGTAATATTTCTTGTAACAACTAAATTCCATTCAGGCTCACAAACAAATGTTGTAGAGCAGGAGGAAACAAGGAAGTCATGAAGATACCCAACAATAAAGACCAGAACCCAAATAAAGGAAAAACAGGGCTCTGCACTTATTTCATGCTGTTGTTTACCTTGTCTTTAACAAAACGTTGTCATTGCCAAAGGCCTTTGGTTTCTTTGTACCATACAATCCTCCCCCCTCCCCCTCCCCCCCAATAGGGTTCTTTTTATGACATTTACCCCTTTTTATGGGCATTATATTCTTCTGTTGTGGAAAAAGGTAGGGAATCTTTATTTTGTAATGTTATATGCCCTGGCAGACTGGCAATGTGGCTAATGTTTTGCAGCTCATAATGCTGACAACTAAAGACAGACCTCTCATGTTTGATTTTGTTCCTTATGAAAAAGCCCTAAAAATTCAATCCTTCAGAATGAGAATTATTGGATTATTTTAAAATTTATTTATAAAAACTTTCCAGGGACTAGCCATTCTTCATGAAAAGAGCATTGCTTCCTTTTCTTCTGAGACCCTACTAATTAAATCAGAAAGATAGCTGGCATCAAGACAGGGTTTATACCCTCAACAGATCAGTCCTTTGGAAAGAAACTGTGGTCTTGGCTCTTTCTGCCACCACATTTGGTTCCCATAAAACTTGCTAACGCTTAGAGTGACAGATACCATTTCTACAGTAAAAATAAATTTGACAATTATAAGTAGACAGGACCAACTCTCCTTCTGCAACACACCCAACAGCAGGATACTGTATCCTAGTAGAAAGTTCCCTATGAAGAACAAGCTGCCTTTTCTTCTACTATGGAAACAACACAGCTGAGGGCTATAAACATACAAAGAGATGATTAGCAGATTTCCAGGGTGAAATCATTCATTTTGAGCCAAATCTCTAGCCTTTGAGTAAGTGAGTTATTTGGCTCTCAAGTGAACAGATATCCAGTGATGCCTTCTAATTCCTCAGAAAAATATTAAAAGTGTTTTCTCTCTTTTTGATCAACAGACTAACAAAAGGCTTCTATTTTACAGGTGAGCATAAATTTTACATGTGCCCTGAAACATTACCATTCTTAATGATGCAACATGAGAATCTTATAGTACAAAGCTTAAACCGGCACTTTTATACATGTCAAAGTAAACTCAGCTTCTGCAAATAGTCATACCATTAAGCACTTAATTTCATATGTTCTCCTTCTCCCTTATAATTAAGTATATTCACCCACTCTCAAACAGACATTTTTTATTCCAAGTTTAAAATGTGGCAGATAACCAAATGGGAGCAAAATGGAGAAAATAAATTCAAAACAAAACAGATAAAATATCTTGCATAAAACAAATATAATGGGGAAAAAAAGAGGCCAGCTTTCAGAAACCATTATAGTTTCGTTATTTTTCAGGGGCTGTTCATAGGATCTCTTATATCTACTTATTCACAGAAAATGGCTTAAGGACTTCTCCAGTAGCATGGGAAATGAGTTATAGAGATCTATCACTATTAATGCAGGTACTCTGAGGCAATTAAGAATGGGAAGCATGCAATGTGAAGGGAGTATGATACGAGAAAACATATGGCAAGTGATTAGACTACTCACTTGCAACACCAAGAGAGGAAAAAAGTTCTACTCATAGAAACAGACTGTGTTTAAAGAATAAACAGTAGGTAGTCCTTTAAGACAATTTCTATATATATTTTTTTTAATATCTTTGCAGAATTGGAAGAAAAAGAGCATAAAATGAAACAAAGTCAAACTTTGGACAACTTGCTGAGAAATGCTAAGCTGTATGTATTTTATACCAATACAATATTTTGCGACACTAACTGCTAGCAGTGATGCAGTGAGTCCCATGTTTTCTGGATGCTTCTAAAGCTGCAATTATCAGATTGTGGCAGGACTTAACAGTAGAGCTTGACCCTATAATATGCATATCACAGCCTAAAAGTAAAAATCTAACATGAACAATGTCCGACTAGAAGGCCTTTTTGGTCTTCTGGAATAAACTGCAATGCAAATCACAGTCTGACATGCAAAAACTATGACCTAAGCAAAGGCTGACTGAAGAATACAAAGAAGATTTCTGGAAATGCAGTAAGGCTTAAGAGGAAGTGAAGTTGCTCAACAGAATAATATATAGTATAGTATAGTATAAGTGCATATATAAAAACTAAAGCAAGGCTGTAAACAGCAACAAAGTCCTATGGTTCTGAGTTTGAAATCCAGCTAAAAGTATTTTATTACATAGTCAGATACAACTGAAAAGAATATGTAATGGATATCCGTAACTTCTAACACTCTCAACAATTTAAGAGTACAGGATGAAATTACAGGGTTACGATTACTGGAAAGCTTTTGTAGGATTTTCCTTTTTTAAAGTTAAAATTCCACTGCTAGAGTATGGAAATACACCATTCTACTCATCAAGCAGAATACTTCAAGATGACTTAGGATGCTAACAGCCTAAGGCCTTCCACTCACAACATGCCAAAGGACAGGCCGAGTAATTTTTGAGAAGTTCAGTCTCAAACTTTCCTGTTCTTCCATATTTGCTTATTACTTCCATACTTGTTTACACACAAGAAGAAACAAATTGCTTTCTTTTAAATTGCAGGTTTCTATAGAAGCATCAGAGCTATAGGGTTACTTGTGCCTGTCATGCCCACTACATGTGTGAAGCTTCCAATCACCTGCTCAGGTCTGCCTTCGAAAGATGGCACTTTACGATAACGGTCTCTAAATTTGCTCCTGATGACAAGGCTAAATATTAAATGCTTCCCTTTCTGCAGAGTGAATAGATACTTTGGCAACCATATACTCTTGGAAAGGCATGGGTAACCTCCCACCCTTGTCGTAAATGCAAGTCAACATAGGAAAATTTATTTCTGCTACTCAAAAGTTTCATAGGTGACGAAAGGTTACCTACTGCATATGACCTATCATCATTGCTGTCAAGGCATGTCAGAGAACATAACAATGCAGTGGGCCCAAGTATTAAGATGTTTACTGCTTCTATTTCCGTTGCCAAACGCCCCTAGCAACAGTAATGTTTTAAACTTTTAATGCAGTCTTTCTTCTTTTGTGGATTTTGTGAAGTATTTAATAGCTGTTTGTGTTTCAGTTTTGGAAATGGATTTGAATTGTGACCTTCCACATGAAGAGTATTTCAGGAGTCTTAATGACAGGGCCCACATTTGGCTTGCAAAATTCTGTACTTGAAACAATAATAATATAACAAATCTTAAAACTCAGAGTTTTAAGTCATGGTTGCCAGGCTACATAAACTTGGTATGTCAGAAAAGTATAGCTATTTCAAAGAAAATGCAGACCATTTTAGTGTAATGTTAACAATACTACTCACTTTTAAAAAAAATACAGAAAGGTGCTTATAAGACACTATTACTCTAATGTTTTCTAGGGGAAAATCTATGTACGATTCCAATCGAAACCATATTAATATTTGTTATGGTACTTTACATATAACATCACGTGGACAAAATCACAGACCGGAAAAAAAGAATCCTATGGAAATACGGCAAGATGTTTTACTGATAGGTAATCCTCCAAAACAGCTCTTCAGATTTCTTGACTTGTGGTCTTTCTCACACAAAAAACTATTACTGGATCACTAAAAATTGCCTTACTTATAATCCCTCTCAAATATTGAAGAGGCATTTAAAAGTATTTTCTTAGTTTCCAAAATTAATACTCTCGATCCTGCCTCCAGATTCTGAGAAAGATACTCTGACTGTAAATCAGGTTCTTTTCTTTAAACTAACAAACCCATCTTGCCAAATAGACAGACAAAGCTATCAGGTAGATGCATTTATATTCCTTTTCAAACATCAAAAGCCAAGAAAAGCACCTTTCATCTAAACTGCTTCATTGGTTTTAATTTCACTGTGACTTAGAAGAAGCCATTTCTTTCCTTTTCCTAAATAGATTCTGAACTGAATTTCTGGGAAAGGGCATGATAGATAGATAGTAATACTCTGAACATAAAAATGGCTTGGCTTTGTGAGGCCTTAAAGTCACATCCAGCTTCCTAATCCCTCAAGAATCAGCCCCACATGCATAAATCTTAACAGCCTCACCTTGCACATTAAAAAATAGTACCTGGGACATCCTGATGATTATTGGTCACAAAATAGGCAACACCCTTGGTGAGTGGACATTTTAAGCCTCCAGAGACAAAGTCATCTAAATGTGACTTGTTTTCCCCTGCAGCTTAACAAACTGAATTGGACCTGTGATTCAATACTACAGAGCAGAGTTTAGATCACAATGCAATTTTCTTCCAAAGCCCTGGGCAAATACTCACTCAACTGTTAAACAGATTTAGCAGCAAATCAGGGAACTTCGAAATTGTAACCAGAAGTGGTATAGAGGAGTGAGGAAGAGAGAAGATCATGGATGGAGAGGTACCATGAACTACACAGATACACTATGCACTGGGTAAAAGGTTACTTTTCTCCTCCTCCACAGAATCTCAGCCTCCAATACAGACTATATAAACCCCCTCAATTACAATGGAAAGTAACAACCAGTGGATGAAAATAAAGCTTAAACACTTATGAAATGTAATGCTGGTTTTCCACACACCTATTTCAGTATCTAACAAAGACTACTGTAAGATCAAATTCCATCATCACAGTTCACAAAACTCTGTCTTAAAGTATCTTCTTAATATTGATTCCAAAGTTGTATACATAAAAGTGAAACTCTCTCAGAAAACACCAACGTAACTGAAAAACTTTTACTAATTTATGTCAAGTTGTAGTAAGAAGCTGGCCCAACTTTATTACCCCTCACACCAGACCCAACTTTGAACAAACTATTAGAGAGTACATAAAATCAAAGAGTTATTTAAAGTTCCAGCTGATGAGAAAACAGTTGAAAACATGCCCAACATTTTCCTGCTAGGTAGTTTGATTTTTTATACAACATATTTACCTTAGTTAGTAAACATAAAGGAAAAAAGCAAATAAAAATTATGTCACGATTATGTTAAACAGTGTTCATCAGACATTCTGTATGTATGAAAGCCAACATTGGTTTTCTTTAAATCTAAATAAGATTACTAATTACAGACCAAACATTTGAATTTCACTTACAATTTTTAGATGAGCAAAACAAGTAGTCCACAATAGTTGACTTTTACATGTCTGTATGAGGTAAAGGAGACACTGATCATTTTGGACTGAAATATGTTTCCCTGGCCAACATGCAAAGCTATTTTAAATGAACTGCACAACTAGGGAATAAAATTTTATTCATGTCACCTAGCCAGCAATTAAATTGAATGAGAAGCTGAATCCAGTTGCAACTGTCTTAAGAGTCTTGTAACTACTGAAACAATTCCTCTGATTCTTGATGCCTGTCCTAAGCAATGGAGTCCTTAGTAGATGGCCCCTCTAGAAAATATTCTGCCACGGGATCCAGCAAAGTATTTTGCAATCCTGTTAGAAGTGGTGCAGGGATAGAATCTGCTGGAGCACAAAATACTTCCAGAATATAAATGCTTCGTAGGATCAGGAAGCAAACTCCTCCTTCCTATTTTTTTTTTTTAGGAAATATGGTTGTCATGCCAACAGTTACAGAACAGCAGGCTGCAGCGACAGCTAGTGATGAAGTCTGTTTGTGTCTTACAGCTTCCCTAGGAGGCTGTTACTGAATTGCAGGTTGCTCAGGGCAGCAGCACAATCTCACTAAATACTGTGTATGTCCACAGGTTTGGCTTCTGTAGTTATTTTGTCTCCTGGTTCCAAACTCAGGTACTTGACCTCCTAGCAAGGAGGGAGACGACACACTTGGCTGATATACGTGCATGCGTACAGACCTTGAGGTGTATGGCAGATCCTGTGGGGAACGGCCACGACTTTAACTGACTCTCCAGTGTTGGCTGCTAGACCCTGACCCCTCTGCTGATAACTGAAAAGAAGCAGGTAGCTGGTCTCCACAGTCCAAGCTGCTGCTGCTGACTGAGGCAAAACTCCTTGGGAAAGACAAGACCTAGTCTACTTCCCCAAGACACATAAAGAAAAAGAGACAGCTGAGGACTGTATATTGGTATTATGAAACCAACTCGTTAGTAAGAAATATAAAGTTTTACTCCAGAAAATCCCATGAGAACATAGCTATAAAGCTGTAACAGCAGCCACAGCAAGAGAAAAAAATGACGGGCTTCTCTTGCTGCTGGTAAGTAAATCTCATTCTTCTCTAACACTGCAATAAAAATAGAAGTAACTATAGTTACCTTTGGAGAGTGGCATGATACAGAATCCCGGTAAAACAGTGTCTTATGAATTAAAGTACCATTCTTAAATCAGAACTTACTGTCTCTTTGATTTTTTCCAGTGTAACTGATATAAGCAATTCATTGCATCCAAGTTTACATGAAACAATTAATTCAAGGTTTTCATTCAATATGAACAGTACTGTTACCTTACAAGTTACAGTGACAAAGCCACGAAATGCAAATGCTTATAAACTATCTACCACAATTTTGTATGTTTATATAGTTAAAGATTCCCTTGAAAATGTTGTACAAGATTACTATGGCTTTTCCTACAATCTTCCAGAGATGTCATTGCAGAAAAGGACACTTAAATTCTCAAAGAACACATAAAAGTGATGGTGGTGAGAGGCCAATGGGTGTGACAAAGAACTCTATTTTACACACACACACACACACACACAGAAAGTAAGATTATACTCAGAAAACTTGATGTAGAATTTTTATTCTGAACCTGCATAAGCAGTGTTACCCTATAACTATAATTTCTCTGAATAAGGCATCAAAAAGTATTAGTAGTTCCTACACTTGCATTTGTTTCAACACACTTTCAAGTCTACCTGAAAACATAAGGTAAAATGCGTATACAATAGAATCACATTAATGACTGCAATGCACTGTGAAGCAATCTGATTTAGTTTTAATTTAGTTAATTTGAGAACATAAAGAGACAATTTGAGAACAATATAGAGGAGGAGGGAGACTAATTTTTCTGAAGAGAGTAACAAGTCATCTTGAAAAAGGGGTAGTATAGGTACTATATTGACTAGCAAGGTTTCTGACCTGGCCTCACACAACAGTCTCAGAAGCAAACAATGAAAACAATTACTATCAAGTACATGGAGTACTGGTAAGAAATTGTTTTCAGAATAGTCCTAATGGCTCTTTATCAAATGGTCCAGTGCTTTTCAGTGTTTTCAGTGTCTTTAGGAAGAGAGAATAGAAAGTATGCCCACTAAATCTCCAAAGAACACCAAGCTGACCAGAAGTTCACCTGAGGACAGGCTTAAAATTCAGAAAAATTTTGGTGACGTAAACTTGGATACCATTCAATAAGGGCATATGCTAAATCCTCTTACTGAGAAGGAAAGATCAACTATACAAAACACGATTCTGAAAAGCTAGCCAGGAAGTACATCCACAGAAAAGGATCAAGGGCTTATACCAGATCAAAAATTTAACACAAGTCAATACCTTTACTGTTAAGAAAATGAAATGCTGGATTGAGAGGGGTAAGTATTCTAGAAGTTACACAAAAGAACTCCTCCTCCTTATTCAAATGAGGCTGCACCTGGAATTCTGATGTCTAGCTTTTGACCAAACTTGCAGAAAGACATCATTCACACGTAGAAGAGCTAAGGGAAATCAGTGAAAACAATCAAGACATCTAGAAAACAGGAACTCTGGGAAAAGACTGAAGGAGCAGCGGTTGTTAACCTTAAGAATTCACTGAACAAGGAAACCACTCTTCTGTGACATAAAGAAATGTTTAAAAAAAGAAAAGCAGCAGCCTGTTCTGCAAGGCCGGAGTCATTAGAAGAAGCAGTAATTGGCTTAAAATCCAACAAGAACATTCAGACAAAATATAAGGGAAAGTCAAACAGTTAAATACGTTTCCCTGTGGATTTCTAAATTCACTCTTAGGGAAGGCCTTAAAGAACAGATCAGATGAACATCTATTATAAATGACACAGGACTGGCTGATTCTGCCCTGAGTAGGAAGATGGATTAGATGATTTTTTCAAGGCTGACATTTTTGACAGTAAAGCTCTTAACACAAATATCAGAGACAGCTCAAGACACAAAATGTGCAAGCAAATGCCAACTTCTATGTTGCCATAGCCAGAGTATTGCATCATTAAAATTAATTATCTTAAAAGAACCTTGAGTAGATGTACACTATACTGCAAGTATTTCCACTGTAGGAAAGGGTGAAAATTTGAGGATGGATTGGGAGTTTACATTTCTAGGTCTTTCTTCTTCACTGACTACTTGAAAATGTCCAGTACCAAACTTCTGTAGTTTCACAAACTTGCTTAGATTTACAGCTGATGTACAATTCAAACCTTTCCTCCCCTATGCTTTACACCCAGCAGTAGAATATCGATTAATTCTTAGCATATTATTGCACAATGCAGTCTCACAAACAACATGTTTGTAAATGAAGTCGGTAAAATATCTACCTATCTTTAACAAATTATACACAAAAACTACACTGTATATTCATGTTGGCATTAGATCTGTAACGATACTATGAGAAAACTTACTCTGTCAAACCATGTAGACTAGTTTCGCACATATTGTATCTGTATCTTTTGGAAATCATAATATTATCAAATTTCCTGGTTTTGAAAAGACTTCCCAACAATCAATCCTCACCTCTTTACCACACCTGTTACTACCATTCTGAAAAGGCAGATGCATTAGAATTCATTAGATGTGTTTTTCACAGAAGAATGGCAAGAATCCCGAAGTACAACAAAAACACAGATTTGGTGTGAGTTCAGTTTAGAATCTTTACTTTCAGGTCTTAAATTCTTACATCGTTTATCAAGGGTTTTGCTCTTAGTGGAGCCAAGAAATTCTCAGGCCTTAGAAATGAAACAGCATGACAGAAAGAAGACTTATGTGAAAGTTTCCAAATTCTTAAAAGGGTTAAAGTCAGGTATTTTAAAAAAATAATAAAATTAAGCTTCTGCAACACAGAAAGCTGTAATATACACTGATCACTGGTCTTCTCCACTATAAAAGAATTCTTCACATATCTTAAAGGTGACATATCAAAGTGACTAAAGATGTAATAAATATGTCAAGATCCATGGCAACAAAATGGTTGCAACAGAAAGCTATCACAGCCCTGAAGCAGCAGCTATTAACAGTGATTTACGTTTCAGCAATGCAGCTTAAAACTTACTTATGCCTTTAACACAGCAGCAAAAGCTGGACAATACGGATATTAAGGCCTTAACTGCTACATTGTGCTCTCCCTGGTGCAACTGTGCTGTCTTCAAAAAGAAAGGAGCTCCACCACAAATGAAAAAAAAATCACAAAAAAGGGACAACCTACCCGCAGCCATTGTTTCTCTGTCAGAGCATCACTGTAGTCCACATCCCTGCGTTGACGGGATCCTCTACCAAATATTTTCTCTTCTTCTTCTTCACACGTAAGCCTTTCAACTTCAGCATCATCCTTAATAATCCAGGATGGTAATTCATCCTCCTCCATCAAGCGGGGCTTACGCTTGGGGTTTCTGGCATCCTCCCTGCGACGGTCCATGTCCATGCGCTGCAATGGCAGTTGGGAAAGGATAGAACAGTTACAAGGGCAAATATTAAATGAACCATGGAAAATCCTGGCTATCTAATGATGCTTCAAACTTTATATCAAGTCCTTCCACAATACTTCTAAATACTTCTGAAATGCAGCTATAAAAAGAAGCGACACTTGATGGTTGATTTTCAGTTAAGTTCACTACTCCATAACTAGCTTTTACTGAAATAACTGAGACAACACAGCAGCTAAGCGATACAAAGTAAATCACAGGAACACTGTTGTGTTGTGTTAAGTAAACAATTCCCTTCCTTTTTTGCACAGGTTTTACGGTTTCTTTATATTCATAAATGTGATCTGCAAATTCTAATCATTCCTTGACAACATCCCCATAAGGTGTTTCTATTATGTAACTAAAAAGAATAATTGAAAAAAAACCCCACACTAGTTTTGTGAGCCTGAATACCATAAGAAGGAAACTGTAAAGCTGGTATTAGAAAAAATTAATTGAGAGAGAATTAAGAAATCAGAGAAAAGCTTGCCTACACAGTGCCAGAAAGCCAACATGCTTAAATCACTGAATTTTTCCTGATCATACTGCTGTACTAGGCAAAAACCGAAACACATACAAAAATATCAGATAAGATTAGGTAAATTGTTAAGAATATTAGAAGGTAATGTTAAGACTTTAAGCTGAAATTGAATAATCACATAAATTGATTTCAAGTGTGGTGAGCAATTACCTCAGAAAACAGATATGGATACTCAGGATACATTCCCATGACCTACTAGAGACTCATCAGTGAGATGCTTTATAATCCTCCTGGGGAAGCATCCACTTCTCTCTATAGACTATACGCTGACCTAGGCTCCTATAGTCCCGTGAATCTCATTTGTATTCTTTTTAGTAGCCCAAATCAGATAATATGAATAGCCTTTTCAAATAGGCCTTTTGAAGAGTCATACTGTAGTTAAACACTCAGTTACTATGCAGAGAAAACAAACAGGTGGCCACTGAGCATTTAATTTTTACGTTTGAAAAACTAACTAAAACAGGCTTGCAGCAGAATTGGCTGTAGCATCAGAACAGGCTGCTGCTTTGGCCAGTAATCATTTGTAGAAAGCATTCTCAATTAGGCACAAACCCCTCCCTTGTGTGTATGATGCTGCACTTACACAGGATGCCAACTAGACATATAATCCTTTCATACCCCTAGCCAAGACACAGACATGCATAAATACAGAGGCATTATCTAACTATACAGGCAGCTCAAATCCAGCCAGATTTACTAACTGAGACCTAATGATGGCACTGTTGAATATGCTGAATCTTCTCTCATCTTGGCACTTCCCAAATACAAGCATTCCCAAAATACTATCTCAGGCACAGCATCTTACAAGTGGTCCTCATCATCTTGTCTGATGCTCTATCTGAAGTAAAACTTGCGTCTTAAGTCTGCAGGTCCAACTACATTAACAAAGCAACTAAAAATACATGTGGGTTTTCCCCATCCCTCATTACCTCATACAGTGATGAATGGTCTGTATAGCCTTTAGCTTTTTTATAGCAGACTTCCACATTTCACCTTTTAAAGAACATCTCATTCAATCTGAATTAATTTCAAGAAATTACTCATTTAGGCCAGACATGTGGCTTGGTTCATTGCTAACTTGGCAACCAGCAAGCTGCACTGAGAGAAGGCCCAAACGGGATAGATGGGATAGATTTCTCTATTATTTAGCAGAGACCTTCAGCAAAGTCAGGGACATCATATTATAACGGCATTAAGTATATGAAGGGAACACTGAAACTTTGTTTTTTCCCCTGATGACCACGTTTCTATCGCTAAAACAAAGATTAAACACTAAGGTAGTATATCTCAATACCCGTTTTCTGAAATAAAAGTACTTGGGAAGGAAAATTAAAGACACTTGCAGTTAATCTGAGATCTAAGACACAGAAATAGCAATTTGTTTTTCCCTAGGATACCACTCAAAACAGTTTTATCTCTGGAAATCTCTGGTCCTATCTTCCCACATGTTACCAAACCACGTATTTCCAATGACCTAAAATATTGATAAAAAGAAGACAAACAACCCTTACTGCCAACCTTGTTTTTCAGACTTTTCTTAGCCATTAATATTTAACTTCATTGTTTCTATCTTAATCCAAACCCCTGGATTTCAAATCCTGTTGGCTTTGCATCTTCAAATTTTTATTACCTACTACCAACTCTTTACCCCCCCTTAAAAACTTTCATGTAAATTAATATGAAGAACATAAATTCAGCCTACACAGTGCTAAAATTGTCTTCACTGTAGGCCACTCAACTGTTTTACTGAATGATCATTAAAAACCTCCAAACTTAATCCAAAAAGATGAAGTTGTAAAAACTTCCTGCAGACAGACATAAATTCATCAGCTACTTTCAATCCATCAATCCATGGATTAGTTCTTTCCTTCTGGGTCTGATGGAGAAGTACTGAGAAGCTTTTTTCCAGTAGCAAATCCACTTTCACAGAACTCAGCCAGTAATTTGGCTGAAATTATTCCTTTTGAGTTTTGGATCAAATGGTCACCTCTTGGTTTCTGTCATATAAATCTCCCCACACTCGAATCACTGAAGGAATTTGAAAAGACAGGTGTCTGTAAGCCCTCATTTTCTGTGCAGCCTAGCTTTAGGTATTTCAGTTCTTCTAACAGAACATTTAATGAAACTTAGCACAAAAGGACTAAACTGGCAAGTCAGCAATGACAAAAGGCATAGCCATGCGAGGGAATATGGCCTTCGCCAACTGTGCACCTGAACAACTGCCACTTAGTAAAAAGAGCCCCTGAACATTTGTGTAACAGTGAAGTTTTACAGACGAATCCGTGAGCAGAAGATGGTAAGGGATTAAAAAACCTGAGGTCTTATCAATGGTTGTTTCTGTGGATACCACCTGATCTAAGTGCCTCCCTTGTTGCACCTTGCAGGAAAAAAAACAAAACAAAACCAAAAAACAGAACAGCCTCTGTAGAATTAGAGGGGGTGGTGCTTTACCTTCAGTACTTAAGCATGCTCCCGTTGCTGTGCCAGTAACTCTCAAAGATCCAGCAATTCTCACATTGTACACACACTAAAAGGCAAGAGCCATGCCTACGCTGACATTTTAGTAATTATTACATCAGCGTTGTAGCAGCACTAACAAAAAGGGAAGTACTAATAAAAATGAGTTGCTCGCATTTGAACCACTGTCACTAGCTCTACTTTGGGAACTGTTCAACAGTTGTAGCTAACTGGGCCCTTGACAAAATCATCAGCTAAGTCACAAAGAAAACAGATTGGCACTCTTCCACTATACTGTCTGCAAGGATCTTCTGAAGTCTCTTCTGTCATGTGAGGAACTCTGTATTTACATAGACTGCCCTTCTTTCCTCAGATGAACAATGCAAGTAAATAAAGCCTATTCCTCCAATAAAGTTTCCCAAATTTGATTGACAAATGTTAAGGCCTTTGTTACAAACACTAGAGAAGATATTCTACTTATGATCATATCATCCTTACCATAAAGAGATCAAATTCCTCCTCACGTCGAGCAATCATCTGATTCAGAGTCTCATCATCAGGAACTTCATCTTCCTCCTGGTTACACAGATGGATAAAGGTATTAGAAAGAAGCTACATGCAACTTGAAGTAACAGCCTCCATCAGGTCAGTGTTGTACTGACCCTCCTTCTGTCACGACACGTGTGAAACACTCAAAATGAAACTAAAACTTTTAAGTGTTCAGAGATTCAGAAGTAACGCAAGATAGACATAATCAGAGAGACAATTGGGACCTATTACCATCTTCATAAATTGAGAATGAGGAAATGAGCAAATACGCAACCAGGAAATTTTGGGTTGTGGTTTTCCTGGGTCAGAAGCACAGTTAGTGCTTCAGTTAAAATATATGCATTTCCGTTCTGCTGTTCTACAGTACTCACTCAGAAACACCATTCTGCATTATGAGGTCTTTGCTGTCAAAGTAAGGAGAATGAAAAATTCTTGGTTAAATGAAAAAAAATGAAACGTCATTATACTGTAAAAAACCCCAGCTGAATCCCTTTTTTACGTGACTATTACCTGATTACAAATTGAGATGTGAACCTCTGACTTCAGACAAAATGAATTATTTCATAAAAACAGAAACAGTCCTTGGAAAAACAATTTAGAACTGTAGAATTCAAATAAAAATGTTAAAAGCTGAACAGCTATGATACCCAATTTAACACAATCAGAATCCACAATGTTCAGTTTCCCTCCCTGAATTATTTTGAAAGCACATGGCATTTCAAATCTGACAAGTCATCAATCGAAACAATGAAACTAGAGACTGGGTCTTACATAAGACTTATTGAACCTGTGTAACAGTATGCAGCAGACCTAGGTTTTTTCATGAAAACGCATGTTTTGTACTCAGTGAAATGGGAGTATAGAATGGTGCATATAGCAACCAAAACACCAACATTTTGTAGCTTTATTTTTTTCCAGAAACAAGCAGAAAAGGCCTTTATCTATATCCACACATCTTACCTTCCCTCCACTGGCAAGATTTCTACACCTCAGAAAAAAACACAGTTCTTATTAATGTAATTCCCAGTGAACACCTCTGTACCTTAATGTACATATAATTTAAATTTTAACATGAAAAAAAGCAACTGGGAAAATGAGAAAGAGCTAGTTCTTCTCACTTCTCGTCATTGCTCCTGTTGCATTCAAGAAAAGGAAGTCACAGTTACACAGATAGAGGAAAAAAAAAAAAAGAGTACAAGTCCCTTCTTTTATGATCAGTAAAGAATGTGACCCTCATGAAAGTTTCACATGCTTCCTTTCATCTCTAACAGAGCAACATGTGACCCCCCAAAAATAAGGGATCCCACAGCAGAAGTTCTAACAACAGTGTCTGCATCATCTATTCTAAGTCTGAATAATCCTGTTGCCAACCAGGTAGGCTTGGAAAAGGAAAAATTTATAAATACCAGTGCCAAGAAAAAATGCCTCCATGAACAAGTTACATGGAAATTACCTCTTTGCTTTATCTAGTATCACTAAAAGAAAAAATGGAGCAAAAAGGAGAAGAAAGGAGAAAGAAAAATAAGGAGTTTTAATGCTGAATTTATGAAAACTACTAAGAAAGTACAAATAGAATATGGTGCTCTACATACAAGTGTGAAAAGCTTTGATATGCAAATTTAGAGCATGCTTAGCATGACCAGGCAGTCACTAAACAATCTCTTTATTAGATGTGCTAGTCTGTATTTGCAAGTCAAAGTTGTTTTGATATTAATAACTTTTAACTGAGAGATTTACTTTTTCTTGTCAATCTCTCATTTGATATGCAAACTTTGTTTCCAGTGCTGTTGCAATGAAGAAGCAATCGCTGACCAGTGCACGACCCTGCAAATTCAATCCCTCTTACTCCCTCGGCAGTTGCAGTGTTTGGGCAAAGTTTTGCACAGTCTTTGTTCACAAAGGAATTTTACCTGAAAGCTTCAGCTTCAGTCTGACTGTTAGGAGTCAGACTGCAACACCAATGCTTGCTTTGAAGACAGATGCTGGGTTACAGCAAGCCATAAATTGGTTAAAGCTTTAGAATGGCAGACCAAGCATAATTTGATAACACACAGGAAGCAGATTGCTCTGAAGTCATCTACTAATTAAGGCATGTCAAGTAGGCCTGAACTGCTGTCCTGACTTTTGAAACATTTTCAGATAAATATTTTCTAGGGCTTAGAAAACATAATAAAATTATGTCAATTTTTAAAACAAATCCACAGGCTTACTGAAATTTCTGTTGGTTTCAAGTTCATTCCTCTACTCATATACATAGTGTTAGTTATTTGAGAACTAGTTTTACTTAATCAAAAAGGGTATATATCCATCATCCCACTCCTGCATTCACACCCTAAATGAAAGACAGTTACCGATTAACCTTGACTGTCACTCTTCTTTCATTTCTATATATGAAAATTCTATATTAATGATGTACTAGCTTTTCCTAAATGAACAACAAAATAAAGAGTTTACAGAAAAGGTTTAATTATTGAAGAAGTAAACTCCTTGGCCTTTGAAACTTTACACCACATAATGAAGGATGCCTGTGAAACACATGCTATAGAATCTACTTTTCTTTCAGTGTGCACCATATTCAGACATACATGGCATAATCAGAGGCAAAATCAGGCTTGAAATCTTTGCATCTTTAACCAGTTCGGGGTATTTTTGAGGTGAAAAAAGTCATTGCAGAATGGGATTTTTGTGTGTCTTCAGTATAATTGATGCATTAATACACTCTCTCCCGAATGCAGCTTTAATCCAAATGTTGACTTTTGCACACATTAAGAGTTTGCAGTGACAAGCAAAAGAAGGTACTCACCATTCCACAATCACAATTCCAGAGATGAACACAATGAAAAGACTGGGACATACAGTCAGTGATTCTGTAACCTCACTTCCCACTATTATAAGGAAAGACAGACTTGACAGATGTTTTTAAACAGCTAATTGTTTTTTGAAGAGGAAGTGGTAACTGGAATTCCAGGTTGGACACAGCACCAGAAAGAAACAGCTATTTTGCTGACTTGCCCTAAGCCCAAAGCACATCAAAGCAGATCTTAACTCTTGCTCAGGATCCAAAAGAACCACAGTAAGCAGGGTCTTTCATGATTGAACCTAGGTAGTGCTAGTTGCTCAGTATGTCTGAAAATCAGATTACTTACTTCAATATATAAACTGGATCTAGGGACTGTTCTATAAGCTATTTTGTTTGAATACAATTTTTTGCCAAAATTATGGAAGGGTGGAATGGGTTTAAGTTACAACCCCTAATTCTACACTAAGATTTAATCATAACCATTACATCATAACCTATTACTGTGAGAAAAAAAAAAAAAAAAGAGAAAAATGAATACGATGACATTTCTAATTTCAAAGGAGATGACCATCATGGTACCTGATAAAAAAAAGACTTAGTACTTCCTGAAACATCCTCTTACTGATTATTTCTAACTACTTTACCTCATTTTCTTCTTCGTGCTCCAATATAGCCTGCAGGAAGGCTCTCCTTTCATGGCTTGAAGATTTCTGATCAAACATTCCGGCCTGAATAACTTTCTGATCTACATTCAACTTATATTTTGCAGCAGCAAGTATCTTCTCCTCCACACTGTTCACAGTGCACAGTCGCAGGACTCGAACTTCATTCTGCTGACCAATTCGGTGAGCTCTATCTTGGGCCTGCAGGTCCTATTAGGCAAAGAACATGGAGAGTGATTTATACTGTGCATTTGCTACAGAAATAGTTCTCTGCTTAAAGGACGTTATAATCATAGAATCATAAAATGGTTTGGGTTTGAAGGGACCTTAAAGATCATCTACTTCCAACCCCCCTGCAATGGGCAGGGACACCTCCCACTAGACCAGGTTGCTCAAAGCCCCATCCAGCCTGGCCTTGAACGCTGCCAGGTCTGAATTCATTTTAGTAGAAAAAAGAAGTACTCAAAGGACAATTCATCACAATTCACACGGTTCATGACTCATTGCTTTCTTTTCCAAAACTTCCCCAGACACAGGTAAGGGAAAAACTGAAAGGAAAAAAACATGGATATGCTCTGTGCAGTGTAAATGTAGTAAGCCAAAAACTTCCTGGAAGCATGTTGTGCAGTGACTGAGAAGGGCTGATGTATTTATTTTTCCCCTTCCATTCAAAGCTCATGGCCTTCCAAGCCAGAATGAACCATGAAACAAAAATCTCTTGCTTCCAGAAAAAGGAGCAAAATTACTAGGAAAAACCTCATTCATAAGCTTAACTGCTAAAGGCCATTGCTAATTCTTAAACATATTAACTAAAAATTATTTCAGCTGTTGAGTAGGCTTTTAACTTGGAATATTTGTGTTAAAACAGTTTAAATATGATTGTCCTGATTGAAAAAGTTCACATATAAAATGATTCAGTGTAACTGTTTTTTTTGGTCTGGTGACTGCACTTAGTGGAAGAAAGGAGTACATTGCATGTCATAGCTAAAGAATGTCTTTTAATAATTCAAAATCTTATCTATTTTCTTTGGGGAAAAGCGAAATCCATTAACTCCTATAAATCACGTGTTTCTACTTCAGCATAGTCAGATAATGAAGCGTACCTAACTGCAAAATGCTGCCACAGTTTTGTACTAGCTCTAGTACTTTGCACTAGAAATTACTACAGAAATTTCTTAATGTAGAGAAAAAAAAAAACAAACAAACAAAAAAACCCAGGCAATTAGCATGCCCACAGTTCCCTTCCCAAGCACTGCATACAATGCAGCTGCTGCAACCTGAAGGCGTATTTGAAGTTTACATTAACAATGAAGATGAAGCTGCAATACGAATTTGTTTAATCATTTTCAGAAGCACAGGAAAATGGTAAAGCAAGGAAATAGAAGTTCTTATTTCTAGAAATACACTGTTTTAAGTGCTACCCTTCCAGCTCTGCCCCAGCTATTACCCTTTTAGCACACTTCTTACTAAAAGGAACACATCACTCCATCTGCAGGAGAAGAGAAACTGCATGTATTCAAAAGGAGGCTGAGGGGAGACCTTCTCGCTCTCTACAACTACCTGAAAGGAGGTTGTAGAGAGGTGGGGGTGGGGCTCTCCTCCCAAGTAACCGGCAAGAGGAAGAGAGGACATGCCTCAAGTTGTGCCAAGGGAGGTTTAGATTGGACATTAGGGAACATTTCTTCACGAAAAGGGTTGTAAAGCACCGCAATAGGCTGCCCAGGGAAGTGGTTGAGTCACGACCCCTGGAGGTATTTAAAAGATGTGCAGACATGTCACCTAGGGGCATGGTTTAGTGGTGGACTTCGAAGTGCTAGGTTTATAGTTGGACTTGATGATCTTAAGGGTCTTTTCCAACCTAAATGATTCTATGATTTTCTAATTGAATACTCCAGAAAATATTCTGTAATTTTTACTATACTGCAAGTATTTATTATTATCCAACTGTTGAAACATGCAGTACTCTTCATTAAATGTCTGTGAAAGTGATGTGAAAACCAAAAATACAAAGAATGAAGTGCTTTCTGAGCTGCTTTTAAAACCTCCAAATATAGTTGCTCTCAGTTTCTTAAGCCTTGCTTTAAACTGGTCACCATGGCATCTATGGGAGTGCTGCCCTGAAAGTTCTATATAAACTGTTATTAGTCTCACTTCCCTTACTTTTACATGTGGCCATTGACTATGATGTGATTTACATATATTTGCACAATAGCTGAAAACACACCCATAGCTATGGACTTCCAGAGGTATCTAACTTAAGTTCTCTCTCAAAAAAAAAAAAAAAAAAAAAAAGCGGAGGGGTAGGTTTGGGGCGGGGGTTGGGGAAGACAGACTTCAGTTACCTCTTGTGGCCTTTTTAAATAAGCCAAAGTGGTTCCATACCCTCTTTTCCTGGTGATCCGTACTCACTACTACCAACCCACACCAATAGTGTAAGTTCAGTTTCTCAGACCAAGACTGCTGCACTCATATGGCCACTAATTTTCTGAGACAGGCAGCACTGCACAGCGTTTACTAAAATACTGCAATCTAGCTACCAAAGACTCAAAATAGGGGCTTGCTTATTAATGTCCTGTGGGTTAAAGAAGTACAGTTATACAAATAGAGCAGGTCTATAAGGCCCCTAGCTCTGAGGATTCCCTGAGACTCAGATAGAATATATATACAGACACAGAATTACTTCACTGATTCAAATCAAAACATTACCTGATTGTAGCAGTTTGCCTCACTAATTCCTCTCAAAGCATTTTATGACTGACCTGGATCTATTCCTTTCACCCCAGGCTATATCCTTGATTTAAAGAAGCAACCCAAAAAAGCATCATGAATTCTTTGCACATTTCATGAAGACAGTAAATAAAAATAACCTGATGAGGGTTCCAGTCACTATCAAAGATTATAACAGTGTCAGCAGCCTGGAGATTTAAGCCTAGCCCTCCAGCCCTTGTACTCAGCAAGAAGATAAAGTATTGTGACCCAGGTTCATTAAACTTCTTCAACAGAGCAGCTCGATCCTCTGATTTTGTTGTGCCTGAAAAAAAAAAAAAAAAAAAAAACCACAACCTATAACAAAGGTGTGAACTAATATAAATACAATGTGAGTCGCTAAAGGTACATGTGGAAGGGAAATTTTAGCTCTTTCCCAACTCTGCCACATTTTCCATAATACAGAATAAACACTGGCCACAAATGTTTTGGACAACTGCCTATCACAACTAAGAGGTGGGCTTCTAAATACCTCTTTTAACTATTTTTTTTGACATTTAAAAAGTGGACTTTAAAATGCTGACTAACTTGGTGGTGTGGTTTAACCCCAAATGGTAACAGGACCATGAAGCGGCTCGCTCACCCCCTTCCCTCCCCAGCGGGTTGAGGAGGAGAATTGGAGACAGAGAAAGAGCTCATGGGTTGAGATAAAAAAACACTTTACCAGGACAGCGAAGGAAAAGTTAAAATATATTAATTAAATAATAATGTATAAAGATAACAGAATATATAAAACGAACTATGCACAATTTCTCACCACCCGAGGACCGACACAGCCCATCCCAAGCAGCCAGCAGGGAGCAGGGATATTCCCCCGCAGCTCTCCCAGAACAGCAAGTTCCAGAGAGAGAGAGCGAGGGAACAAACAGCTGAATGAACCAACAGGCCCAAATGAACAGGGGGAGAATGGTCTATGGTATGGAACACTCTCTTTGTCCAGTTTAGACCAACTATTCTGGTTATACCCCTCCCAAGTTTTTTGCACCTGCACATTAACAAAACCTGGGGAACTGCAAAATGCCCTTGATCGTTCAGCAGCAATGAACAACAGCAGTGTGATATCACCATTTTTCACACACTAAATCCAAAACACAGGACCTGCTAAAGACAAAACTAGCTCTGTCCTGGCTGAAACCAGGACACTTCGTTATACCTTTTTATGACTTACCTAAATTTCAACTGAAACAGTTGAACAGAAGAGAGCTCCAGTTTGATTAATGACTTCTGGCCACAACAGCATCTAAATATTTTTGAATGTTACTTTATAGATTTATCAAAATGTCAGGGTTGGCCTTCAGAGTCATAATTAATGAGAAAGGACTGAAAATTCTTAAAATGTCCTATCTTGAGGGGGACAGTGCACAATGGCTGAGGGAGAGCAGGCAAGGAATTCAATCATGGTGAAAATGCATACAAAGTTCGAAGTAAAAACAAAGTCCTGTGCACTCTGGCAATTAGATGAACTTCATGTACTTTAACAAACAGTCTTTATGGATCACCTTAGCCTAATCCACTGTTTGCCTTCCCTTTTTTACACTTCTGCCTGTAACTGAAAGCCAAAGAAAGTCTGCTATTTTTATTCAAGTATTGATATATGTACAGAAGATGAAGTTTTTCAATTATTGTGACAGGTTGAACCCAGCTGGCTGCTAGATGCCTACTCCCAGTCCCACCTCTCTCACTCCCCCTTCCTCAACAGCACAGAGGGAGAAAATAAGATGGAAAATCTCCTAGGCTGAGAAAAAGGCAGTTTAATAAAAGTAAAAGCTGTGCATGCAAGCAAAGCAAAAAGAGGAATTTACTACTTCCCATCAGCAGGAGATGTCCAGCCACGTCCTGGAAAGCAGGGCTTCAGCACCCGTAATGATTGCTTGGGAAGACAAATGCTGTAAAGAAGAATGTCCCTGCACCCTCTTCCTCTCCCTCAGCTTTCAGTGCTGAGCACGTTTCTTTGGTCAGTTTGGGTAAGCTGTCCTGGCTGGGTCCCAGCTGGGTCCCTCAGCCTACAGACCTTGGAGGTGGAGGAGTGGTTTGGAGAGAAGCCTTGACACTGTGCAAGCACTGCTCAGCAATAGCCCAAACCCTGGAGTGTTATCACTGGTGTGTTATCAACACTGCCTAGCCACAAACGCAAAGCACAGCACTATACGGGCTGCTAGAAGGAAAGTTAACTTCATCCTGGCCAGACCCAGTACAATCACACAGCCAAACTGCTGGCCCACAGAAACCCACTCCCTTAAGAAGCACATGATCTGGGTAGAAAATACTCTATGTGAGAAGACAGCTGTATAGAATCTACACATATATTACATTCCACCATGGAAGGTATCTGTTATCACAAAACTGAAAAAGAAGAAAAAAGGGTCCATCTCACTCATTTGATGAATTACCTGCAAAACCTTAAAGAAAATGTGGAGCTGCATTTACCATACTGCGTATTGCCACAGACATTCTAGCATGAAAAAGAATTCATTTTGAAATACATGTAAGGTAATTTAAAACATTTCAAATGTAATATAATTGATCTTTCTTGAATGGAAGCATTAAAACACCTGCAGGTCAGAGGTGCAAGGAGGGTTTTGTTAGCATGGTACTATGTTCTTCAGACAGTGCTGACAAAGACATCCTGTAGCACAGTCAGACACCTCATCTGTTCCTCAGTTTCATTATCACATTTTATATTTGAAGATGAGAATGCATCTCAGCATTACTTTTTCTTCCAAATAAAGCACGAAGCAAAGAGTCAACTTAAAATGCTGCAAAAAGAATATCCAGAAGGACCTTACACTCTCACTTTATTCATGCCGTTGTTTGTATTTTTCTTAAAATAACTGCTTCTCTACTAAAAAGCTATTCTGATAAATGCTGCTGGTCCTCTATAAAACTATAATCTGTGAGATAAAAACATTAAGTAAAAATAATCAATATTTAAGAAGGACAGTATGAAGCAGAAATCATCAACATTGTAGTAGACCAAAACGGAGATTTCTTTCAAACAGGTTTAAGCCTCAGATGGGATATGCTATTCTTAAGTTATCTTCCCTTCAATATTATTCCACTACGTTTCTAAACCACCTTTTCATTCAAGAGTAATAAAACATATCTACACATAAAGTAATTGAACCTACTGACCTTCCTGTGAAATTCAGGAAGAAAACTACAGGTAATACTTTACCTTTCACTGACATCCAGCTATCCTGTGGAGAACAGCAGTCGAACTTTAAACAGGTACAAATTAATTAATTCCACTAGAATCTAGGCAAAACACTGGCACTATCATCTCTCATCATGAGAATACTTTCAGGTAACTTAAGTAGTGACAACTGAATGGGACCTTGGATTTTAAACCTTGTTTGAAAGAGATCAGCCCCTAAGTATCAAATCCCTACAAAATCTGCATTCCAGGAACAGATTTGAGTGTTCATCAAAACAATCCCTCAACTAAACAGTTTGCAGGTTTAACAGACAAAAGATAACAGTCAAAAAGCCAGGGAGATGAAGAATTCTTTAAGATTAACTCTATCAAGACAGACAAAAGTACATCTTGCTCAGTATCTTCTCTCTAAGCACAGGGAAAATGCCAGTAAGCGGCAGCTTAAGGGTCTACTACCATAACTTATGACAAATACCCTTGCAGACCCTTCCCTCATGGATTTGTCAATTTTTTGAACCTGTTTATACTTTCGTATAGTCACAGCACGGGTGTGCTAGGAAGAGACTAGAAAGAGAACCCAGGTTTCCATGCCCAAACTAGTGAAGCATGCTACCTCCTAACTTATACTTTTTTTTTTTCATTTAGCTCACCATCAAGACGCAGGTAAAGGAAATTTCGAAAGGCAAAGTAGTCTTCCATGATGGTCATGAGTGACGTCATTTGACAGAAAAGAAGCACACGGTGGTTAGTAGCTCGTAACTTTGGTAGAATACGATCAAGTAGCTCAAACTTCCCTGAGGCCCGATAAAGTTCAGCTCTGTTGAAGAGAAAAAGCACAGTAAATGCTAGAATGAGCCTGCATTTAGAAAAGTTTTTAGTCATTATCATGTCAGAGTATAACACAGAGAATGATTTACTAAAGATAAATGAGACAAATAGCACTTTTCTCTCTTTAAAATTGTTTATGTTGATTAAAATAACAAAATAAACACCCATGTGAATTCCTGTTTGGAAAGGATTTTTCTTCAATTACAACAACTGTGTGGACTTTCAACGACAAAGAATACTCTCCTTTATGAAACTAAATTCTCTTTCATTATTTATCAAAACAAACATTATTTCTCAGCTAGATAAGCATTTTATCAGTTAAGACATTCACCTGCTAGTTTTGGTTTCAACTGGCATTTACTGCAGCTGTAAGTTGTATTCATCAGACATGTTAGAAACAATTCTTTTTCCACTCAACTACTAAGCACATGGAAGTGAAACATTCCAAAACTGAACTAATATACAGAGATAATGGGAGGAGTTTGACAAAGGATATACTCTTTAGCCATATGACCTTAGTAGTCCTGAACAACGTTTAGTTGCTTTGATTAGCTCCTCTTCTATTATGTTATGAATTGCAGAACTGACACTGAAATTCAAGTTATAGCTGAGAAAATGAATAAAAGTAAACTGGATGTCTAAATCAGCATCATAGTGATATGCTTTACAAAAATAAATTTCACGTAACTTTTTTCTAACCTGTGTCTGTACTCTCAAAATACAGTATCATTAGCAATGGTAAACTTAAGTGCACAAGATACACGGCCTTCTGATATCTGTACATATGTAATCAGTGAAAGCCTAAACTGTTTAGGAGACAAGTAGTCTGATACACTTGTTAAGGGAAAAAAAAGAAGTGCCATTAACACCTGAACAGGAAGGGGGTCAGGTGGAAGATACACACCTTTCCTTTAGAAAGCATTCATTTCTAGACAGTTGCACAAAGAAGTGCCAAGAACAAAATTTAAATCTATTTCATTTCAAATAATGGAAGAAATGCTACTTTAATTTGGAACAAGAGGGAAAAGCAGAAGGCAAAAGTAACAATGACAATCCCAACTGATATCTCTGAAGAGTCATTCCAGTAAATTTCATATGGTAACTAAGCTATTTCTAAATAAGGGGGAAGGAAGACATTGGTTTAAAATCTTCTCTGCCTGTCCTCCTGAAAGAGATGGAGGGTCATAACAAGCTCAGATAGCACTTCTAGTACTGTGATCTTTTGCTTTAGTATGTGCCCTGTGCCTCTTCTGACTTTCTATAAACTGCTCAAGTTTGTTAGCATGTACCTTCTAGAAAAAAGAATGTGATATGTTAGCACTAATACAACATTATACGCAGGAGTTTAAACTGAAAGTTACCCATTGATGACACCATTTGAGTAGCCTAAATGTTCCGCGAAGGACTCCTGCAGAGTTATAAGCAATAAACAGGTTATTACAAACTACACAGTAACCCAAAATTATGCATTCTTATCTCAATTATATTAAATATATGAGCATTGGGGTTTGAGTTCCATTATGTTCATACTCTTGGAATCCCCCTTGTAGCAATAGTGCTCTGACTGATGTTTTCCTGTACTACTATTACTTGAAATTCACGGTTTGCAGAAGTAACTTCTGTCAGCATACATTTTACCAGATTACAAATCCAGTAGAACCTAATTAATTTATACTAATTACTGGAAGATCCATTTGCAAATTATTCTAATTAGCATACAAGAGAACAAAGAGTGAAAACTACAATGGTAATACATCACAGTAGGTAATTATTTATTCATAAATGTAGCTACATTCCAGACATTTATGGCACTTTTTAACTTTCCATATATATTATTGTATTTATGTACTTTAGTCCTAATGAGAGATGCTATATAGATAGTACATTTTTGCTGAAGAAACAAGGTGGATAGAATAGGACAACTTTGGTTGATATTGTAAAAGACTAGCAACCTGCTAGTTATAAAGATCCTACACACGGCATTTGATCATATTTTTCAAATGTGTCCTTTTCAGCACAAATGATAGGGACAGAGATGTCCTCTTCCACACACACAAGCTTCAACAGCAGTTTTCTATTATGTTAGCCATCTGAATAAAAACAACTCTCAAAATCAAACCTGTTAGTCTTACCTCAATGTGTTGAAACATGTATGGGTGATTGCATATCTTTCTCAATTGCATGATAGTATTCATAAGAGTTTTTGCCCCACCTTTTCCCTATGGGCACAAACAATGAAAATCAAATGATGAATCTAATTTCTTAGCTTATTAATGAAGGTTTTGAAAGGTATTTTTAAATACAGGTATAAAAATACTTCTACCCCAAACCTGAACACTGCATCGCTAATAAACAAAAAACAAACCAACAAAAATCCAGAAGCTACTGTGCAATTGTCTTGCTGTATAAATTCATCTATCATAAGGATGCTCTATAACCAAAAATAAAGACCTGGAAGTAATCCACAAAGTGCATTATTTATCTACCTGCAGTATTCACAGTGGGAAGCAGAGCTTCTACTGTCCTGCACACTGCTTATTTATACTGTTTATTATGAAACCATACAAATCCCATCAGGTCTGAACCCCCTAACAGGAAACGATTCTAGCTGGATGCTTTTCAATTCTACAGCATCTCCTCCTGTCTGTTAACTGGATGTATGGGTTTCTCTTTCAAGGCCACTTGGCTTTGTTGTAATTTTATGAAAATGTAATCAGAATGGCCACAACATTCCAAGCTTACTGATTCTGATTTATTTTAAAAATCTCAGCCAAAACAATACAGCAATTTCCGATACTAAAACTAGGGAAAAGCACACTATTTGATTATATCATATACTAGTAATATTATACTCTTTCCTGTAAAGTACAGTGAAATCATAACTTCCATCTATAGTTGAGATTTCACATTTGAAGGGGGTACTCCATACATCTAAAACTTAGTTTTGCTCTTTTCAAAATCCTCTCAAATTTGCTCCAAAATGCAGTTCGTATTTGTTCTAAAAGTCATTTCCTAGAGCTTTCCAGATTAAGAAAATTCTCTCTAGTCCGAGTTGGTTCTAGGCCAGAGCTGTAGAAAGACAGAATTTTTTCCTGACACAGTAGCTGTTTGTTTGCTGAAGCCAAGGATTCTCACAAACCACCTCCCTCTGCTTGCTGGCAACAGGTAGCGTGGATAAGAAAGCCTGATGAAGCAGTTAAAAGAAAAACATTAATTAAGTGTGGTGAGAAAGGAAAAATTTTAGACTCCTGGGGAGATGGGAAGGAGAGGGAGGTGTTCAGAAGACAGCAAAGGCAACTTGAACTGGTTAAGCAAAAAGCTGGGCGGAGAAGTCAGTAGGGGAAAATTGACAGGAGATTCTGAGCTGGTGAAAGAGACCAGAAAAGGAAGGAAGTTGAAGACTGAGATACAAAATGAAATTTGTAGGACAAATGTGAAGACACTGAACTACAAAATTACATTAAAAATACAATAGAGGAATGTAAATTAACATTTACAAAGTGCTCAAACTATGAAGATGAGTATCAACATCCAAAAATAAGAACCAGCTTTGTCTGAAGTCTGAATAACCACCAGAAAAGACGACAATTTGACTACACAAAACAAGAAGGGTAAAGTAAGATATGGAATTAAAAATATCACCCATGGTATAACACAACCTGCAAAAGGATGGTGGAAAGACAGTATGCGATTGCACGACATCAGTGATAAACGTAACACGGTGCAAACATGAACTGCTACACACCATTCAAGGTGCCTATTTTAAGGCATTTCACATTTATTGTAATGTGAAATCACATTTATCATAATGTGAAAAGTGTGTACATAAATAAACTGATGAATGGCAACTTGCTTACTCTATATTAACTAGATCAAGTCTCATGATGGCATCATCAACATTACTAACACATAGTCTAAATCTGACTATATGACTTTGAATCCTACTGTTGCCTTAAAAGAACTTTGTCATCAACAGTATGACTGCAAGCATACAGTCCCAGCTGGCTGAAACAAGACTTGTTCTTAACTAATAGCTCTGAAAGACAAAATGAACAACCTTCTGTAGACAGTACTGCCACAATGACAATTATTCAGGTACATTACTGGATTAAACTCAGCCAAGGGGAATGCTGTTTTTTGTCAAACATTGCCTATTTGCAGAAAGGCACTGTAACTACAGTGAATACAAGTATCTTTTCCTTCCGAACTGAGAGCATGAGTTGCAGTCTTGTATAACAAAGGCATGTCTGACAGGTTTCTTTTCCCATGACAGATACCTGCAGTAAGAGTCTAAATACTAATTTTATAAAACAGAAATCATACTGTTAACATGTTTAATCATAATACATTGTTTCCTATGTGTTTTAGTCTTTCTTTTGTACCTTCTTGTCTTTTTCAGAACCATCTGTGAGAAGGATCCCCTTAGCTTGCATGTGACGGTACAGGATCTTCTGAAGAGCGGACATGTCACATTTGATCACATATTCCACCTAGTGTAAAAAAACAAACAAAACAAACAAAAAAACCCAACAATCAAATCATAAACACACTGACATAATAATGTTAGTAGGATCAAACTGCAGGTTCTTGTTATCCTAAAACATAAGCAAGAAAACTGCTCATCTTTTATCTGTACCCTAACACCACTTATGGTTGCAGTGAGCAGCAATCCAACTGCAAGTGCAGCAATTAGTATTTCAAGAGATTATCTGTGAGAGTCACAACTACTATGAGACAGGTGCAACCTAAGAATGTAACTGTAGAATTGCCAAGCATATTTTTTCTCATTTTGTAATTTTAACAATTTTAAAAATTACTTAAAATTTGTTTTGTTGTATTTGTGTTTAACATGTAATTTAAAACCCCTCATTTTATGTTTAATAACCTGTGGACTTTATTGTCTGTAAAGCATTATAAAAATACCAAGCAAGGATTCATCCCTGAATCTGCAGGAAAACACACTTCTTTGGGGTAAGCTGAAAAACAGGAACTACATTCACATGGGGACTTGGTAGAGCTTAGATACCTAAATGAAAATGATGATTCTCAAAGCACCTTCAACATGTTTCTGTGTTTATGCTTAGGCTGGGAAACCTCTAGTGTGAAAATTCTGCTTCTGTGTTTGTTCATGATTAGTCCAAATTTTATAACTCTCTGGAGCATTCGTCTCCTGACTTGGCCTTATCAAGGCAATCCTGCACCTATGATTCCTAAAGAGCCCAATGTAATGCAAACTTGTAGAATCACACTTTCTTTAAAAAATCCCCACACAAGTACTAAAGGCAAAACCACAAGCAAACAAACAAAAACATTCCCAAGAAACAGCCTGCAGCCTCTTTTCTTACAAAAGAAAGACAGAGGAAAGAGCCATTTTTCTGTAACTTACTGGTAATAAATCCTTGTCTAAAACTTAGAAGATACAGGATTCAATTCCTCCCCTTTCTAAAAGCATCCACTCTTGACCAGAAAGGGTGAAATACAGCTGAGTGTGTTCTTTATTTATCAGGTACTGAGAGTTTTCCTCCAGCACTTCCTCCCCTTCCTATACTTTGAAAGCCATCGAGTGATTTAGAGTAGACACAAGGAAGAAATTTTTGACAATGAGGGGGGTGAGGCACTGGAACAGGTTGCCCAGAGAGGTGGTAGATGTCCCATCCCTGGAAACATTCAAGGTGAGGCTGGACGGGGCTCTGAGCAACCTGAACTAGCTGAAGATGTCCCTGCTCACGGCAGGGGGGGGGGGTGTGAGGCGGGGTTGGACTACATGGCCTTTGAAGGTTCCTTCCAACCCAAACCATTCTATGACTCTATTCTATTCTAAATAAGCATCCCTCACAGTGTCTAATGAGCATTATGCTTACCTACACTGGCATAGAAACATGCCATTTTCTCAATATCAACTAAAACCACGGGGAACTAAGTATTGTACAATCTCCTCATTCAGTTTGACTTCTTGTTCAGCTTTGTAAAACTGTATTTATTACAGCAATTTTTGACTGCATAGTATATTTAAATCCAGTAATACAAAGACTTCATATGCCAATTTCATCCATGTTTTCATTACTTGATTTCCAGATTACAGTCACTATGACTTTAATAAATTATGTAAAATATAAAGTCATATAATAAAGCCACGCTAGTGGCTAGAAATCTTTCAAGTAGTGACTAAAACATAAAGCGTAAAAAATTGTCAGGTTATTTTCTTCTCAAAGAGATAGGAGTATGAACTCATTGAAGCGAAGTGACTATTTCTTCAATGGCTTCTTTACCACGATTTATGATATCAAGTGAAACTGATTAACAGGGTTCGGACAACAAGTTCAAACCTCATGGCTGGACTGCTTTTTTTTGTAAACACAATAATGGAAACAAAACCAAACATGGCCCTCTAAGTACCAGTGTGTATGCAGCTTCTAAATCCTCATCCTCCAAGGCCTGTTAATGGATTTATCAAGTACAGTGGCTCTAGTATTTTTAAATATATGTTTCATTCTCAAATAAATGCTTCAGAGGATACTGACAATCTGACCTTTGAAGGAACAGAAAGTCACAACAGCAAGTGTTTACAACATTATAAAGATAAGAAAGAATTTTTGAAAAAGCCTTTTCTTTGAGTACTAAGCATCTGTACAGACCTCTTCACTCATTCAGTCAGTGTTAGTCAGCTCATAACACAATTTAAAAAATTTCATTTTGATATGGTTTTAACCTAGTTGACCTTAGCATCAAATTTTGCCTAGCACACCTTCAAACTATTATTCTGGGAAGGGTGAATGGTGAAAGTGATGCAGGATTGCAGAGGAGGACAGAGTGGGGCAAGATGAGTTGTCCAGAAATAAAACCAATGACCTTTCAAATCAGAAGAGAATTTTACGTTCTGAATTAAAAAGCCCCTAGTTAAAAAAAAAAAAAAAAAAAAAAAAAAAAAAAACCAAAAACACCAAACCAAACCAAACAGAGAAAACAACACAGAAAACCAAACAAAAACCTCAAACTTGTACAATTTCAACAAGATACTTCACACAACTCCTGGAATATTAATGCAGGACCAAATTCCGTCTGGTTTATAAAGTCCACTAGTCCTTGTAAGGAATTTCACTGAACTAGCTGAAGGAGCAAAGGTTCTACCTGTGTGGTGCAGGGAGGATGGGACAGGACTGGCTGACTCACTCACAACTTGAAACCAAACATTATGGAAATAAGTTGCATGTTTTATATGAATAACTACAAACAGAATTAAAGCTATAAGGCTCATGAGAAAGCCTGAGAATGCAGAAGCTTCAGGTATTTGGGCTTCCTCAGTGGCCAATTTTCTTTGCAGAGTTATAAACAAACAATCCACAGCAACAGCAGATGCTAAAGAAGTCCTCTTCTGTAAAATAAATCTGGAAAAGGAACATTACACAATGCTTAAAAATATGCATTAAATCCCTTCCACAACTCCTCTCATTGCAAACCTTTTCTGGTAGTTGAGACTCAACTTCTTTCTTCAATCTTCTCAGCAAGAAGGGTCGGAGCACTTTATGGAGACGACGGATGATCAGAATAGTTTCTTCCTCATTTAAGTCCACCTACAGAAATTTATAAAAGTCACTATAAGGTAACTCAGTATATTAGGTAATGTCTCTCTCACATGAAAGGTTAAGTATGTGCAATAATCACTGGCATGTTACAACCAAACTGACTCTAGAACTGATAATCATATTTTCTGGCATTGTAAAAAAAAAAAAAAGGTGGCTTTTAGTTACGCTAATTCCCTAAGTATCAGGGAGAGTTCAAGCACTAATTCTTCTGTGTAAGCGCCTTTCTGTTTTCATCAACCTCATTTGCTTTTGATGTTTAAAAAAAAAAAAATGGCACAGTACCCTTTCTCCAGTCATGGCAAATGGAGCGTTGAACCACTGTTCAAATGTGCTACAGCTCTTGAAAATTGTTGGGAGGAGAAAATTGAGAAGAGCCCACAGTTCAGGCAATTTGTTCTGCAACGGAGTCCCGGTCAGCAGTATTCGCCTAGGGGCCACATAGTGAGTATTCAAGACCTGAGTCAGTTTGCAGTGATGGTTCTTCATTCGATGGCCTTCATCTACTATCATGTATTTCCATCGAATCTGCAAGAAAACCGGAAAAAAAGTTGGCAAAACCAGAGCAGATCAGACTTAGTAAAATTCCTTCCAACAGGTGTAGAAGAAAAAAATATTTGAAGTCTGAAACATCAGTCATTCTCACTTATGAGAAAAGCCACGTCAAGCATTATCAAAGTACGAGTGCCCCTGCAAGCAGCAAAATTAGAAACAAACGCTAGGTATGCTGAATCTGATGCTGAATTCTGTCTTGAATTGCAACCACAGACAGCAGATTCCTCCAGTTTCTGGGAAAGAGATTAGGGTGACTGGCTCTTCAAGGCCAGAATATGGTTCACAAAGGAAGAAAGAGACAACGTAAATTCCAAATAAACTTATCTGCAACAAGAACCTTGAGACAAAAGCATTTTCGGACAAAGTAACTATGCTCACAAACAACAGCAACTCTGAACTTTGTTTTGTTTCTGCTAATCCTATGTTTTTACTGCATCTTCAAATAAGGTTTCTGTTTCTTAATGGGAAAGCTTAAATGCAGTCACAGCAGATATTGAAAGAAAGTTGCTCAAGCTCTTTGTACTACAACACAGGCAGTCAACACATGGGCCACACTGACCATATGACTAGGAAGGCCTCAGTTTGTGCTTTCATAGGTGCTAACTAATTCCATTTCCCAGGACAGGTTGAATGGTATAGCAATGTCATTCATATCTTTTAGCAAGGGTGGTCAAAAACTAGAGGGGAAGGCAACTCTGCAGTCTCAAGTGTGAAGGAAAGTGGGAGGAAAGTGGGAGGAAAGTGGGAGGAAAGTGGGAGGAAAGTGGGAGGAAAGTGGGAGGAAAGTGAAGGTGTGAAGGAAACTCTGCAATCTCAACAGTGAACTAATCTCAAGTGTTCAGAGTTATGCTAAGAAAATCCACTGCTCTTGTATCAAGAGAGGAAAAATGAATAATCTAAATATGCAATATGCAATAGAATGAAATAAAGTGAAAATTAACAACAAAGGGACAGTAGGACCATATGATTTCTCCATATGGCAAAATACCTCCTCAGTCTGCTTTGTGTGTACATGAAATAGTCTTACAGTAGAGTAGCTTTCAAATTATTCATTACATTTGAGGCACATCTTTTGACAGTTAGTGAGCCTTTAAGAACTGGGTCATGTGTAGTAAAGAGTTTGGATACCAAATTCATGATACAGGTAAGTATTTAGTCATTTGGGGAAAAGTGACCACATGGCTGGCTCTAATAACAGTGAGTTTCAGGTCAGAAACAATGGAAAAAAAATGAAGTCAGGACTGCAGATTAGGTTAAATACCATTAAGCAGAGGGGAAACAAGTCATGGTTTTCCAAGGAGAGGTAGGTATACAGTACTGACAGAATTGCACAAAGGCATTAGTCTCCTGGCCACATTCAGGAAGATCCTTCCTGATGTTTACAGGAAGAAGAGCTGTGAATGAGAAGTCCAGTCATAAGCAGAGAAATAGAAAAATAAATAAAAGATTTAATTTTTATGGAAAGACACAACAACAACTCAGGATTTTCCTATAAAACAAAAATCTGGTTTGTGCTATGCACCATTTCAAGGTGTCTTGAAGGTCTTGCTGTTAAGAGATGACAGTCATTATTACCTTAGCAAGGATATGTTTGTCCTTTATTATGTATTCATAGGTAGTTAAAAGAACATTAAATTTTCCACTTCGAAGCTGAGGAACAAGTGAGCGGCGCATTGCAGGTGTACCCTTAAAGAGAGAGAGAAGTGAGTAGTTACTCTTTCTTCTGATCAGGAAAATACATTGTTTTATGAATTGGCAGACACAGAACAATGGCACGATCTTGTAACCCTACAGTATTGCAAACAATATATTGATGCATTCCAGACTTCAGAGTGCTTCCCCTAAACAGCTGCTAGACTGTAAATCTCTGTTTATGGGACACTGGCAACATGTAGCTAGCGGTCTAGCCTCCTTACAAATTGCTTGGCCATACCACTACTACAGTAGCCAAACAGCAAAGTGTTCAGCTATGTATAAAACATAAAGTAGTTACCATTTAGTCTGCTCTTATCAGAAGTCTTACACTTTGTTTATTAACAATTTTATTCTGCATTTCACTATGTGAAAATAATCACAGTTTAGTACAATCACCATCTTATTATGATTAACTTTCACTGCTTAGTACTTGATGCAGGTGACAAAACTTCACAAGCAGTTTAGAAATGCATGCAGAGGCAGACAAAAAAATTGCTCTATTCTCATTCTTTCAACTCTATAATCATGCAAAAAGCAAACCAAACCTTGTAAGATATCTTCACCACAGAAGGAGCCCATTTGTCAAATTCATATGTCCAATTGGATAAAGTCCTATCATAGAGATTATAAAGAAAAAGTAATATATTTCATCGTTTGCAGATCAGAAAATGTTTCCAAGTAGTTGCCATCTTTTCAACACATTTCATGTAATCAACCTCCGTAATTAACAGTATTTTTTAAAAAAATGCACTTTATGTACTGTAATAAAATACAAGCATCTCTGAGAGAGGAGTAAGCAGAAAAATCTCTTTCAGCTTATACTCAGCTTCTCTGAAACCAATTCAGAGAGGTACTTTGCATGCATCTTTGTACTTTGGAGCCTATTAAAGATAAGAAACATAACCCTGAACATCCAAAAACTGATGTTACAACTTTTCAAATACAGCCTCATGAAGTTGGTAATAGAATTCACCTGTGTTCTAGTGTAGTAGAACTACTCACAGTGCCACCCAGTGCCACTATGTAGGTCCATTTTTGCACTGTTTCTGCTGTTTGATCATAGCAAATAGGTCTTTATGGCGAAGCTAGTTGCTATCATGATACAGCAGCAGAAATAACCTTGGGGATTTTTGGTTGCTTGCTTCCCCACCTCCCCCTACTGAACCTGTGATGGTAGCAGTGCTACTTATTAAGAAAAGGCAGGGAAAGGCATCTTTTAAAATGTATACAAGAAATAAATTTCAGCTCCTCTCTTTTAGAAACATAACAACAAAATCATTACAGAGTACTTAAAAGAAATACTGTTTCTTTTATTGTGCTTGCGTTAAATCTGACATTAATAACACTCTCCATCTATTTTTAAATTTGTTCTACTTTATAGATCTTCTCCCAGACATAGCTTTTCACACTAGAGTTCATCACTTGTATTCATACAATTAGGCATAGCTATGGTACTTATGTTAGTCAATCAGTTACTACTGCAACACAGCCAGAAGATACCTCCAAAGAAATCAAAAGAGATGGCAATGAATAAAATTTATGCAATCATACAACACATTTGCATGCTCAGCACAATTGGTGCACAAATTACCTAAGAAAAAGGCCAGGGAACTTCCGTACATCGATAAGTCACTTAGAAAAATAAGCAAACAACCCCTTAATATCCTACATGAGTTTTACAATGCTGTGTTTTAAAATGCAGCACTTCAAATCACTAAGCCCCACACCTCACCCTCGGAGAAAGCAAAATGCATTAACAGATGTATAAAACAAGCAGCATCTTGGAACACTAAGGAAAAGCAGAAGGGGGCAGCACAATAAACAATCATAATCAGGACACCTGATTGAAGCATGAATACCACTCAACAGGGCTACATCCAGGGCTGGTTATACGATCCTTAAAAGATCATCTAACCTCATTAAAGCATGATTACTTGGTATCAGATGGGGCATCAGTTGTTCAAAGATTTAAGCAACAGCTTCTTAGTATCACAGCTAAAAGCTGAATGGGGTACCACAGGCACATAATATGAAAGAAATACCACCCCCCTCTTGTGGCTTAAGAATGAATTACAGTAAAATCACTACTAAGTTTGCCTGAAGAGCAGTGAAACTAATGGAATCATGTGCTTTATCAGTCTCCTGGCCACCCTTCCAATGCCAGACAAGTACTTGGGAAGAAATGATCAATGAAAACATGAAATACATGCTCACTGTAATCCCACTATGCACCTCATCTTGTGCACATGAAAAACAAGCTTGTGTTCCAAATAAACCAATCTGCAATGTTTAGAACAATAATAGCAAGAAGAGATCCTTTACTTACGAAAGGGGAACAATGATGAGATAGGGGCCATTGAGTCTTTTGTGCTCCATCAGGTAAGTGATGAGTGCAATAGTCTGTATTGTCTTTCCTAGTCCCATTTCATCAGCTAAAATTCCATTCAGATTGTTATTGTAGAGTGAAACCATCCATTCCAGTCCCTGGAGCTGAAACAAAGAGTAGTAGTTTCAGTTATTTAAAATCCACACACCAGTACTACAGAACCAAGGTTCTGATGTCCCTGCCTACTTCCATGTTGGCTTTCCTTTTATAACACTATATGCACAGAGATCCCTGGCTATCTTAACACCTTCCCTCCCCGCCAAAAAAAACAAAGAAAAACAAAACAAGATAAATTTTTGGTTACAGCTGTATGGAAATCATCACTCCTGTTCAGCAGAGCCCACAATATGAAGTCAGGTATCATACATGGAGGTTTTTTTGTTCAGCACACAAAGCAACACAGGCACTCACATATAAGGTTGATAAATACTTAACATTGCAAGAGTTTGCTCTTCAATTTCAACACTGTCAAAAATTAAACTTTCTGCATACATGTCACACAATTTGTCTGTGTTGATTAAAATCTTTCAAAACCAGACCCATCATGTCTGCGCAAAACACGTAAGCCTCACAATTGCCAACTGCATCTCTGGTATGCTAAAGTGCTTGTAGCACATGTCCATTTGGAGTCTGCTGTCCACACCTCCGCATGTCAGAGTAGGCCCCCTTTGTTCAATTACGCCTTGTGTATAAAAACCCAGAGCTGGAAAGAAGCCAGAGTACTGTAGCTAAAAAATGTCTACATAACAGAGTTTTCACACTCAAAAGAGTACTGCTACAAAGAACTGACTCAGATTATTCCCTTGTCACACAGACTCCCGCATATGTGTGTATCCCATTACTCATGCAAGTGTAAAGTAAGTTTTTGCTTCTAAGATCCAGACTTTTGGTGTGTCTCACGCATGGAAAGAGAAGTAAATGAAGAGAAGACATTTCAGAGAGAAAACACTACATGACTGAAGTAACTTTCTGTTGTCCCTGCGAAAGAGTATCCTAAATAATGTTGGCTTTGTGTACAGGCTGACTGATTTATATTTAGGTATTAAATACTCAGGCCACCAAGAGCTGATCAGAATTTGTTCTGCAACCATATATCCCAAAGCAGCTTCAGAATTTAGACTAGGAAAGCTGTCTTTTCTACATCATTGAACTTTCTCCACTGATACACTGATACGAAGGAAGTGACAATCTGACCAAACTTGACCTAAGAAACACGGAAAAGCAGGAAAAGATTTGGGAAGAAAGAAGCATGTAAAATCTAGGACAGGGAAATACAGGGGAGGGTCCCAGAACAGCCTCCTTCAGAACATTCTTGCTAGAACGAAAGCCAAGCCTCAATGCTCCTGACATAAAGCCCCTTAGAGAAGTGTGCCTCTTACCTCTGATGCAATTACTATAGAGAACAGAGACTATAAAGAGCAAATCTACTTACTCAATTGCTAGATATGACATTGAGAAGCTGAAGGACCTGCTCTAACTGGTAATCCCTGTGTGTAACTCCACAGACTAAATTATCTTGCTTTGTGGTACACGGGGAAATCGTGTTGCAAAACACAGATCTGCATAATTTAAGAATATTGCCGTGTTCCATATGTAATTACAATTCAGGAAGTAAAGGAATTATCACAGTTTTTATTTCCCATCCATGAGCACTTTAACCCAATATGGCCGCCAAACTAGTATTATACACTATTCATTTAGTACATCAGGTGAACCTTCCCAGACAATGAATCAGGAGTGAGCAGTGAAGAAGACTGCTGACTGCATCTGTTGGGTCCCTGCTTCATTAGGTGCACAAATGGGACAACATACTGGCAATGATGCAGCAAAAATAAAGAAAGAGCTGAGAAATAATAAAGTAAGAGCTGAGAAAGTGGCATATTTCTCTATAAGGTTGGATTCTATCTTGTCTTAGTCACAGTATTCCTCAATGGTGCCAGAAAAGTTAACCTGTCATGCTCAGAATCAGTCCCTGAATGACACGTTCCTCTTTTTGTTGAGGGCTCCCAGTGAGACACCTAATAGTACTAAGGATTCAAAACAGAATTCAAATTCAGATGGAGTTTTGCTACGAACAAGTAGGATCATGGGATTATTTTTCGGAACAGACCTCAGGCAGCCTCCAGGCAAATCCCCTGGCCAAAGCAAGTCCAGCCTTTGGGCCAGGTTGCTCAAGGCTTTATATGGTCCGCAACTGAAAATCTCCTAGGTAAAACCTCTCTGACCTTCTGCTCCCCCAGTGGTGCTGTTCTCTTCTGTACACCCAATCTGAACCTTGTTTCAGCTTTTGTTCATTGTCTCTTGCTTTCCCATCATGTATCACAGTGAGGAGCCCAATATAAAAATGCTCAAGTGCTTTGAAAAGAGAAATCACCTTAACTCTTAAATTTTGTATTATTTAAACAAGCTACTGTAATAGATGGCAGTGCTTAGGAGCATAGGAAGCAGGGGCTGTAATCATAATGCTCCGCACACTTAGGAAAGAGTCTTCCTCCTAGTTCTCTGTAAGCAGAAATAGATATACATCTTTATGACATGTTGGTGAGTACTTACTCACCAACTTAACATTCTTTATTTTATGTGGATGTAGAAATAATGTTCTGACTCAGAAAAGATAACTGGTTCTTCGAGTTTCCTAGAATGCTGTACAATAGCAGAAATGCTGAAAACATGTACAAAGGGAATTTTCACTCATACATGAATCTAGCTTATGTCAGAATACAGAAGTTCCTAGTTACTAAATCCATTCAATGTCTGTAAAGAATATGAGACATCAACCTCCACAGTAAAATACTTTTTTTGTTTCCAAATTTTATCTATCACTGTGTAACCAGAGCGATCAATTTGTTCTAACTTTTTGTAACCAAGGTGATGGAATCAGCTAACCAAGGCAGGGAACAATGATGCTGCACTCCTAGTACAGCCCAATACAACTGGACAATAGTCTACTGATTTAATCTACTGATTAATCAGGTTGTTCCGGACAGATGGAATACCCAATACTGGTAGTACTGCGCATGCCAACAAGGACAATGAAGCACGACCACCAAAGAGCACCAGAGGACCCCTGGAGACCACCAACTGAAACCCATGGGCATGCACGAGAAGGCGGGAAACATATAAATGAGTTCCAAGAACTCCTTAGCATAAGACAGCCTTTTCCAGGAGAATGCATGAGTATGTATAATTATAGTAAATAAGTATTGTGCTTGTTGTCGCAACAGTACACACGCTAGGTAGAGAGATCCCCTGTGCATCCAGGGCTGCAATAAAGAACGCCTGCCTTTTAACACTGCATTGGTGTTATGAAGTTTATTCCCAGTTTTCAGTGACAACTGCACCGAATTATTAGGATCTTCATTAAAAAATAAATCCTAAACTTTTAAATACTGGAAGAAGAAAAATATTATTAACCACCACAAATGAAAACAATACACAGAACTGAAATTCTAGGTCAATGAGAAGGATAGCAAAACCAAAATACTATTGGTCTGCAATGAGGAGGGAAAAAAAAAATAAGTTAAAGGTATATGCAGAAAGTTGGTATTATTATTCAACTAGTGTGTACGAAACATTACCTGTGATAGGTAACTGTCATTGCTTTGTCTATATAATTCCCAAATTCTAACCTACTAGTGATCTTGTATTTCTTTAAAAATTTCATTTTGCAATTTGAAATGTCAAGCATAATTCCAAGTTTTAAATATTTTAATGTTTTAACAATTTCTCACCTGATAATGTTTTAGCGTGCCATTAATAAGAAGAGAAGACTGCTTTTCCACTCTTTCTGTGATTGCATGAGCAACAGTGTAGTAGGACTGAGACCCTCTAGCACTATATTGCATGCTATATTCATCATCCACATCTTGTTTGGCTGTCCTGGAAAGCAGAAAAAGAACTAAAGTGAATTCCCACAAACGAACAGGTTTTTTGACTACAGCTCACATATGCATGTCTAAAGAAATGATGCAAATCCCCAACTGTGGTGAGCGCATCAAAAGGTGCAAGCTACTCTATAACAGCACACAATTAATACCAAATGATCATGTTCCTTCTCCTGCAGATGTTCAGGCCAGAGAAGCTACCACAACTCACTGTGATCTAGAGCAAGATACTCCTGGGAAACGCCACTGTAAGAAATCACAATTCCTAACAAAACCCAGCATCTAAAGAACACTCACTCAATGATTTGCTTTGCATCCTTCTCAGAAACTTCCTCACTGTTAGGATCCAGGAGTATCTTCTCATCTGCTTCTAACCTGCTTGACTCTTCTTCATCATCCTACAGAACACAGAAAAAGAACAGAGGTGTTGGAAAGTGCAACATCTTCCTAAATCATAATTTCATCTGGCATTTGCATATTGGTAGCTTTCATTGATCAATGCTTTATGACAGAAACTTGAATCACAAAGTTCAGCTTACACCTATTCTGCAACAGTATTGCACTGCAGCATAACAAGAAGACGATTTTTGACATACGTTAACCAATAGGAAGTCACGATACTTTGAAATAAAAAGTATTTTCCCCTTTAATGATCTTACTTTTAAAAGCCTTACTCTGTCTACCGCACTTATGGAGAGGATTCCAATACCATGTATATGTTTATATCATACTCCAAATATGTGATAATTTAATAAAGCTAAAAAAACTGCCAAGAACTGCTGGTTTAGTCTTCCAGTTTCTTAACTTTTCAAAAACAGACCACATTTTCACTCTTTTTAAAATAACTTCATTTGTCTTCTGGCTACAGTTGCAACGGACAACCAACAACTTAAAATCTCACCAATGAAGCTGAACAAAACACTGCTCTGAGTTCTGCAAGTGTGTTCTCCTAAGAATGATTTCCCCATCTCTAAACAACACTGCTGCTAAAGAGTCTGTGTAAAAATGCGGGCACATCTCTTAACATTCTTCCTAGAATCTGACAGGTATGAGGCCCCTCATCCTATCTTAATACTAAGAGCCTTGTAGGACTGCATTAGCAGTAATTAGTCCTACAACGGCACGTACCTTAATGTCATATAGTCCAGTCAGTTTCAGTGGTCATTTGGTCTAGTACTGTAAAGACTGCTAGACTTAGGAGATCAGAATTCCGTACCTCGTTCTGCTACTAGCCTGTTGATTGAACATGGTCCTTCTCTACTCCTCAGTTTTCCTCTCCTCTACAAAGTACTTGTCTGAAAAATGCTACGCAAGTATCAGTATTGATTATTCATAGTATCTAATATTATGACCCTGCAGGGCTGGGATATTTCCGTGTGTTAATTTTAAGATTCTTTTTAGAATTTTTGTCATAATAGTATTTAAATCATCATTAAAGTACTGAATCAAATAAGCCTACCCTGAACAGTCCAAAACTAAATCCCTGACATAATCCCTAACATTTTAATAAACATAATATATAAATAATAATGGTGTTATTCAATTGCAAATAAAACCTCCAATGCATAACATTAAAGATGTTAACTTCATTCAGCACAAATCCAAAATACAGATTTCTCTGACATATATTTTAAAGTAGGAACCTGCTTGTATTCTCTGGTTTATGATTATTAAGTCAGAGTAAAATATCTACTTTTCCTAACCACCATTACCAGTTAGGCTTTTAAAGCATATATAAAGGGCAACTGCTATGAACTGAAAAAGAACTACACAACCAGTTACTCTTCCTGTTTGTATTATTCTTAAAACACCTATACACCTTCTGTCGCTTTCCCTTTCTTTCTTATGAAAAAGAGTAAAATACCACCTGGAATAAGTACTTGGTTTTTATTGTATTACTTGTCAAAGTACTTTTTTTTAAAGACACATACCTCCTCCTCATATTCAGAGCCACTTTCATCTTCACTGTCTGACCTCGGAGCAACCTCATAGCTGTACAAAGACAACAGAAAGATTATGAAGTACAGATAACGAAAGGAGGGATTAGGTTCAAACATCTCCTGTTCAGCTGACATATAAGTCAGAAGAATGGAATAGAATGGCATAGGTAAAAAAGAAAGAATAACAACTCAGAGAAGCTCATGAAAAATATCAATGCAAACAGAAAAAGCAGCCTATTTGTGTACTAACTACTTACCCAGGGTTCATTTCCAGCCAAGCATCCAGCTGACTTGCTTTTGGTGCTTCTGGTCCAAGAAGAACTTTGCCTGTTTCAGTGTGAGTCACTTTAACTGGAAGGTCACTCATCTGACTGCTCTCATCTATGGGCTAAAAATTCAAGTGAAATTTTACACCATAAAACAACTGAATTTCATGTTTGTCATACATAATAATAAGACCTAATAGCACCTTCAAAATTCCAGATCTGAAAAACAGTGAAGTTTTGTTATTAGAAGCCACACCTTCCTACATGGCTATCAAGCAAACACTGAGTCTCAGTATTTCTGTGTGTAACATATTCTATGTGACATCCACAAATATATCACAGTATTTCAAATAAATTAACCAGAGCAGCACGGAAAAGAATACATTGTTGGCTTCTGTGAAATAAGACACAAAGAAATTATGCTTATAGGCATTTAATCCTGTTATTTATACCAGTGGATACCTGTTACCAAAAACCCATACATTGACCTTATGACCTTTGCTCTTATATGGAGAAACAAGCATGTATCAATTTAGCTAAATTTTAAGTAAAAAAGTCCTATTTTAAAGATTTACTGACCTGACTTCTTCAATTAGCTGATAAAGCACTTGCAGTAACAAAACCTTTTACTTATTCTGGTGCTCCAACAAAACCAGAAGAGCATAATTACTTTTTCTGTTATTTCATTGCCCTGTTTAATCACAGATTTTCTACTTTTAAACTTTTTGTCTTCTACTACTGCTTCTACTGAAGAATCTTTTTCTAGTCTATATATATGAACAAGAAAAAATAATTCTGAACAGTTATAACTACAGTGACTGACAGTGTATAAACCTAGCCATTTCCATATACACTGAAGTTACAGGAATGTTACGTGCATTTTCCTTGTGCAACCGTAACGATGTTAAAGGATTGTGATAGAACTCTTTAACTACATCACCAAAAAAATCACTTCCAAGTATAAAAAAGATCAGAAGGAAAACAAAAAAAATACATTTTTAAAATCTTTATATAAAAATAAAATGGAACAGAAAAATGGCATTAACAGAATAGCGCTTAATGAAGCAGCATATGCTCCACTACTGAATGAAAAATATTTTTCAAAGAATGACACAGAAAAACTACTAATTTCCATTAGCTTCTGAGGAAGAAAGAACTTTCAGATGTCTTAAGCTATCACAATACTATAGTCTGTCCTGTATCTGAAAGGTAATTAAATGCAATGTCAACAATATATTTTATAAAAATGAGAAGCTAGAATATATTGTGTTTACCACTCATATTAGAAAGTATGTCTACACACAGACTGCAAGAAAACTATTTACTTTTAAGCATATAACAAAGCTGAGAGGGATTCTTCAGCATACTCAGTGACAGAGTAAATATATTTTTCTTTTGGTCTTCAACTTTCTGAAGAGAAACAAACTAGCATAAATCATTATCTAGATAATTTTTATTCCTGGTTATAAACAACAGCTCTTCTTAGAACATTTGCAGTCATGATTTTTTTTCTAAGTGATACCAATGGCACAATTACTGAAAGTTTTAAAACAACAGTAAAAAGCCTTATAAAATTCATACCTCCCCATCAGGACCAAGACCAGACGCCATTCCTTCTGCATTTTCTTCAGCCTTCTACAACAAATGAAGAAGTGAAAAATACCATGGTCAATTACTGGTGTAGAGAGAATACTTAATATGATGTAAGCATTTTGGACCATGAATATGTTCCACTCTATTTCTGAATAGTCTGGGATGCACTTAATTTAAGGTGTTGGTGGATATAGGTAGAGATAGACACAGAGTTACTACCACACATACAAACCATTTACTAGTATGAACAGGGTACCTACAACACCTCTAGTTACTGTAATAAACCTGCATGTAAGAAGTGGCTGGCCTATTAAATTTCTGGTCCAGATCTAGATCTCAGTTGCTTAAAGACTGTGCTAATACAAATAAAATAGTAATTAATTTTCACGTGATTTTCTATTACTTTCTTCTAAAGTGCTTTAATCTCAGTTTCAGAGGTGTCACCAGGCATCACATACTGTACATTTGTGCAGACACTTTTCTTTTAGGTATGTATACATATTTTTTTTGGTCTGACATTTAACTGGAAAGGGTATTTGGCAAGTTCTTTGCACTACATATCTCAATTAAGTCTAAACCACAATTATTCAAATTACAAACAAAAAGAGCCCTAGAGTCCTTAGCGAGAGTAAGCTAGATTTTTCTCCTCCCCAGCCACCACTCCGGGAAATAAGCAGTATCATCATCAAAGCCTGTCCTTATTTACCCCACTTAGAAATATCAGGATAGTATAAGAAAATGGAAGACGCAGTTTGATTCTGAACTGGAACTTTCCTAAACAATTCTGATACTAAGAAAGGATAGAATACAGCTTCTGCTCCTGTCACAGTGCTGGGTTTTTAATACTATAGCACAGTTTCATTTTGGTTAACAATGTAAACAGATCAGACTAACAACAAAACCAGATCTCTTAAAATGTGTTTTATAGATAAACAACTTCCAAGTATTGTTAATGTGTGTGATAAACTCATATAATCCAATCACATCTCTTTTTTTAAGAAGTACAATTAAGGAATAGCTGCACTTCTGAATACTGAGATGATCCTCAGTATGTCCTTCAGATCAAGCCTAGAGCCTTTGCCATTAAAGTCCATTTTCCAAGGTATGAACTTCAAATGAACATACAGCAGCAGATGTGTCAATTCTACATTTAAAAAAAAAAAACAAAAAAACAAAAAAAAAACCAAAAAAACCAAAACATTTATTCTTATTTCTTTTACATAGCCTTCATAATTCAGGCTACATGCCTAATTAGCTTTGTTAACTATCCTTTCACTGGTATTACCAAAAATGGAAATCTGGCTAAGCTTAATTCTAGTCTAAAACTTTTAAATTATTCATGAATTATAATAACCTGAAGGAAAGAATAACCTGAAGGAAAGGCTTAGAAGTACTTCACTGGGCTACACAAATGTCACTGGTCCTGCTCAATGCAACAACAGCTTATGCTCAGTAAGAACATCAATATGAGCTTGAAGGCTGCTTGCTTCAGCATTCCTGGGCAGCAGGTATGTCTGCTGACAAAGAAAGGAACTGTACCAGAACTGAAGAATTTAAACAAACAGAGGGGCAGGATAAGTTATAATAGAACGTATCTGGCCTCAGCTAAACAAGCTACATTGACTAAGGATACCTTTCCCTTGGATGAACAACAAGGGGAGGGGTCCATGCTTTTGCATATGAGCCTGCTCACTAATATATAAAGATTGTTATAGCTTAGCTACAGTCAACAGAACAGAACCTTACAACCCAAACACATTACCACAAATAAGCAGTAAGCATCAGCGCTGTTCACTGTGCAAAGATCAGATCCTGCTGTGAGAGCAGAAACATTTACAATCTCTAATTAAAAATGATTTTGGAAAGCAGAAACATATGTTCCGAAGGAGATAAATGTAAATAATGACAGATATCTTGCACTTGTATTCTGGGCTATGCAAAGATGTCTTTAATCTTGACAACTTAATCCTTGACAGGGAAATACCAATATTCTAAAAGTAGGAGGCTACATTTTCTTCATTCTCCTTATCATGACAAGAAAAACTCCTGCAGGCAAAGGTGAAAGGTTGCATAGCAAGTTAAACTGAGAATTTCATATAGAGTTTTGCTTTGGGTTTTTTTTAATCCATGACTGCAGTGAGGATGTCGGACACTAGTTGAACAGGAGGCTGGAGACAGAAGATGCAAATATATAAATGTGAAAAAAGAAGGAAAAATGTACCATAAAATTCCTCCAACTGTATGCCAGGGAAAAAAATGGACTGATCTGAAATTTTTTTCTTGTAAGAATATAGGGTTCACTGGGATGAGAGCATGGCAAAGACAAGAAGTACTTCTTCACCATCTACCTCCTCATTGCCAATTCTAGGAGAAAATGCTAAGAACTCTCTTCTTGCATTTCTCTCTAAGTACAAAACATTTAACCACAGGTGTCAGGAGATTAAAATTTGTTTTACATGGATAACAAAACATAACAGGGTAAGTATTAAAAGTGTATGACTGGGGAAATGACACAGCGCCCACTAACTTCAGTAAGTGCTGCAGCCATGCAACAGGCTTAAGTTACATCTTAACTTGTTCGCGGGGGATTGTTCCTGTGTTAAGAGCATACGCTCAATAAAAAGTATAGAGGTTTTGGAGAGGGACCGGAGAAAATACAGAGCATTTTTTAGGTCATTAATTTCCAAAATTAGAATTTTTTATATGGTAGTATTTATTAGCATATTTAGAGTGCTGCTTTAGAGTGCTTGTAAACCACATAAATTTTTAGAGTGCTTGTAAACCACAAGCATTTTTAGAGTGCTTGTAAACCATGTAAATAAAATGTTTGTATTTGTATCAGTAATTAGTAGCAAACCAGGCATGGAAATGGAATACAAAAATCCTCTTATCCATCCTGCAAAAGATGAAAGCTACTCAGAGGTTACAAAAATGTCAAATCATTACTTAATGGTTATTTCACACACAGAATTATTTTTTCGAAAATAACACTGTTCAGTTTCCACAACAAGCCTCTCTCACAGGATAAAGTATTTCATACAAAGAAAGGCAATGTTGAAAAGCTTCAATTAAATGTTAAGAATGCACAATGAACAATACTACTGGCAGAATACCCATTTACTATAATAAACCTCCCCAAGTTCTTTCTTGCTAGTCATTTCCAATGGTCCTACTAAACAGACTGAGCCAAGAGCAGAACACAGAGGTCTAAAAAAGTTACCCTGTATGAAACAGTTACACAGACCAGACTTTTCCCATCTTCATCATACAATGTATTTTGGATCCACTGAATCCTTTTTGGCTACTTTAATCCTAACTTACATGTCTGGCCCAATTTTGCCTGTAGAAAGTTTATCAGCAAATCAATGTTAACAGCCCACAGTTTTCTGACCCTGCCTCTTTCTCACCTTCTTTGGAATTAATGATAGCAAACTTCTTATATATTTCAGTGGAGAGAGATGAGTTCCCTCAGTCTTAAGAATTTGGCAATGTAGATGACTTTAGATACTCTGCTATGACAACTCGGTATCACTACAGTTATCAACATTAAAATTGGATTTGAAGAGGTGGCCTAAAAATAACAGCTGTAACTACTTGCCTTCTTTCTTCTCCTTCTCTTCTTCTTCTCTTTGGCTGCTTGTGCCTGCTTATGCTCCCATACCAGGTTAGTCAAGTTAGCCACATACTCATCTGTCTGCTGCAACAGGTAGGCCAGGCGTCTATCTTTCTTTTGATCAATCAGCTTACGGTAACCTTCTTCATCTTCAGCCTAGCAATTCAAAATAGACATCAGCCTTGTCAGAAATGCTTCCAAAGAAACACCAACCAACTCCTATATCAATAATCATGTGTAATGTCACTTAAGTCATTATGATCTGGCATAGGGCAACAACCAGATGGGTAAAGAACTCATTGATGATTAGGCCCAGAGGGTCATACATCTGTGTTAATGGGTCATAGAATCACAGAATGGTTTGGATTGGAAGGGTCCTTAAAGATCATCTAATTCTAACCTCCTGCCATGGGCAGGGACACCTTCCACTAGACTAGGTTCCTTCAAGCCCCATCCAACCTGACCTTGAACACTTCCAGGGTTCTCTAGATGTGTGGGCATCCACAACTTCTCTGGGCAACCTGTTCCAGCACCTCAACACCCTCAGAGTGAAGAATTTCTTCCTTGTATCTTGTCTAAATCTATCCCCTTTCAGTTTAAACCCATTACCCCTCATCCTAGCACTACAGTCCCTGATAAAGAGTCCCTCCCCATCTTTCCTGTAGTCCCCCTTTAAGTACTGCAGGCTGCTAGAAGGTCTCCCTGAAGCTTTCTCTTCTCGAGGCTAAACAACCCCAACTCTCTCAGCCTGTCCTCATAGGGGCAATGCTCCAGCCTTCTGATCACCTCTGGAGCCCTCCCCTGGCGTCGCTCCAACAGGTCCATGTCTTTCTTATGCTGGGGGCTCCAGAGCACAACACAGTACTCCAGGGGGTTTCACCAGAGCAGAGGTGGGGAATCACTTCCCTCAACCTGCTGACCAAACTTCTTTTGATGCAGCACAGGATGCAACTGGCTTTCTGGGTTGCAAGTGCACATTGCTCAGTCATGTTGAACTTCTCATCAACCAACACCCCCAATTCCTTCTCCTCAGGGCTGCAGAGGATCATACTCTATCTGAAGACAGTAAGAGGGATATCACAAGTGTCTATCCTGGGGCATGCTGGGTTTAACACCGCTATCAGTGACTCAGAGGAAGGGATGGAGGGCACTCTAGTCAAGTTTGCAGATGACAGAAATCTGGAGGATACTGGGGGATACCAGTCAATATGCTCAAGGGCTGAGCTGCACTTCAGTCCTTCAGAAGGACCTGAACAGGCAGAGAAGTTGTGCCATTTCTGACCTTAGAAGTTTTCAAGACATGACTGAAAAAAGCCTTGAGCAACCTGTTTTGAATTCAATGTTGACACTGCTCTGGTTAGGTGGTTGGACAAGAGAGCTTCCCGTCAGCCTGAGTGACTCTGGGATTCGGGAACTCATGATTCTAAGTATCTCCTACTCTCATGGACTAATGGCTGGAAAATCTACAGCAGTTATGACAGGTAAGGGGCAGAGGGGAATCATTTAACGCCACATTAAATTACGATGCCCAAACAGAGATGCTTGGTAGTCTCCTACACAGAAGATGTTTCAAAGCCATGAAGTGCAAGTAACCCATACCCAGAGGAAGACCATGGAAGCTGGATGTGAACTTGTGTTTAGCCCTTTTTCCAGTATGAATACAACTCTTTTTCTTTCAGGTGTTAGAAGAAAATTTTCTTTTGGGGAGATTATCTATCATCTTTCTAATCTGTGATTTTTTCACCTTTGATACAGATCACTGTCAGAAACAAGATTCACCAGATAAGCCATATCTCTTAGACATTCTGGCAATTTCTGCATCCTTATGGCACTACATAAGTGTGTTGTTAGGGATAAGACATACCATGAAATAGTTTTCATGTGCCATGAAGATATAATGCAGCATTTGAGCATGTTAGAAAAATACAAGGAAAGAAGTAGAGACGCCTTTGTCAACTGGGCTACAACAACAAATAAAGGAAGTATACAATGCCTTATAAAAACCAAACACGAGTAAGAGATATTTTAAAGATTATTACTTTAAAAGGCAGCACTCTGGGAGACACAAAAAAAATCCTGCCTTTCTGGAGAGACACCAGAACTGCAGAAAATTGGCAAAAACAGCTGTAATGTTCAAACTGAGCTTGTAAAATTCAGTTGTAATGTTCAAGCCATCAAAACTACAACACTCAAAACCTAAGTTTTTAGAATTATTATTACTACTGAATACACAGTCATTATAATCTAGCCAAGGTACTTCCTTTACACATTCAAGCTTATCTTGACAATATCTTTTTAAATCATACCAATGCTCATTTCTGCATCTGATATATATTAGTATTAATGAGCTATGACACAATCACCATTTCTAATCACAGTCAATGAAGGATAATCTGTGGAATGAATTAAACATTCCTGAAAAGATATGCCAAGAGTTTTAGACACAGGATGTTCTCCTAGACCACATCAAGCATCTGAGAGTAGATGATGCTTGTGAAAAACCCCTAGTACATATATGCAAATTCAAAATTCATCACAACTAAACTAAAACTAAATAGGCAAAATAACCCCACTAATATAACACACAGCTTGCTTTTGCAGAAGGATTTAATCAAGCAGTAGGGGCAAAGACTTCTGAGTGTAAAGCCCCAAACTGAAAATGCCTACGAAGTACTGTTGTATCTGTGGTAAGAGCTTAACCACAGCCTTGGTGAAGAAGTCTTAGGAGAAAGCACTGATATTCTGGAAGCACTGGTATCCTGTGACATTTCTGGACATTCAAATCTACTTTGTATTTTTCAGCAGTGGACATCTTTATTATTTATCATACTACATGTTAGACTGACATAAACTCAGCTCCACAAAGTATTTCTAAAATATCAAAATTACCTTGATCTTTTTTTTTTTTCCCCCTCTATAAATTAACATTTTTACAAGCTTGGTTAGGTAAGACTACTGGCAATTATCTCCACGTACTGATGATGATTACTGTGTCATTTTAAAAAATGCTCTAGGGCCTAAATATGTGTTATTCTTTTATGTAAGTCCTTCATATACATTTTACACATACTTTTATTTCTAAATTTTTATCATTTATATATTTTAACTATTTCTACATTTCATTTTGTCATTTTTAAAATCAAAATGTTCAGCCCTTATTTGTGGTGGGAATAGATTCTGCACAGGAACTACAGTTTTGTGTTATATCTGCACCTGTACTAGATACTTACTGGGTTTTACCAGCATGTTTCAAAGTAAGCCTGTCAATTCCCCTTCAATTCTATGTTAGCAAAGTGTTAATAAAGAGTTAAAAAAAGACCTAACCAATGTCTTGAAGAAATTTTTCCAACACCAGTTGCTAACATATTTGTACATATGCATTAATCTGTCTACACTTTAAATTCCAGAATTATTTTAACTCCTAAATGTAGGCAGCCCACTGACTGGTTCCACAGCATTCTGGAAAGACATGGTTATACACAAACCCATTCTACTCTGTCCTAAGAATGATACAACTGATGTTGTATAGGTGCAAGGAAGGGAAAACTATGAAATGGCAAGAATGAGTGTGGTCCTGGAGAATAGGTAGAACTGACTGCTATTAATTCTCAAGATACATGCATTACTGCTATTGGTTGTGTATTTTCGCATGTGAAATCAGCTTTATGTAGAAGTTGAGGAGTAATGCCATGAACAAGTTAAACGTATAGAATCTTCAAAACTATAAACCTAGAAATAAAACACAGCCCAGTATTTATGTAATGGTCTGATATTCCTGCAATTACGTAACAGTGTTAATATATGAAGTTAATGACATTAGGTGATGTTATACAGAAGTGGCTGTACTAAGTTTTCATGCTGGTATGAAAAAACAATTATTCTTATCAAAAACCTTGAAAAAAGTAGTAACTACAGGTTAAAATGAACAGTATCACATTCACTACTGTCATCAGAAATACATATAATCAAAATGCAGCAAGTTTAGATTTATACTTTTTGCCTTTCTGCAAAAGAAATACATGGGTATGGCTGAGACTGTGAAATATTAAAAGGATACAGTATGTAGTTTTAGCTAAAAGAACCATATTCCTTCCTCTGCTCCTTACCATTAGTCTCCTCATTCTTTCTTTCTCGATTCTCTCAGTTTCTTTTTTCTGTTCACGCTCAGTGTTGGCGTGCCAAGTTGCCACAGCTTTAGAAAGTTTCTGAATCTTCCCAGCGACTGAGCGGTGGTACTCTTTAAAATCTTTAGCATGCTGCAATATGCTATTCAGGTATTCCTAGAAAGAGAAACACGTTAGCACAGACACTTGGATAAAGCAAGGATTTGAAATCAGGAATAGAGATGTTCTAATCTTAACATTTTCCAATTGCTTATCAGATGATCTGGATTCTTTTAATCTTAGAAACTCCAGTGGTGAATAAAATATTCAGCACAGCAAAGCAAGGTGCATTTCTGTCATGAGGCAAATAGCTACTGAGATAAAATACCTGATGCTTCTGCCTACGCTTCCTCTCCTGTTCTATCTTCTGCTGTTTCTCAAGCTTTTCTGTCATACGGGCCTCCCTCAAAGTCTGGCGCTTGCTTCGTTTGTAGGCTTTGGAGTTCAGTGCTGTCTCCAGCGTTGTGTCACGACGCATGCAAGCCACTACCTCTTGTCTTAACTACCAGTGGGGGAAACAAACAAACAAACAAACAAAACCTGCTTTAAAAAAAATCTTTTTAAATACATAGAGGAACAACTTTAAACACTGGTAATGCAGACTAAAATAGTAACAGTCCAGAAGACAACACAGCCTCCCCTTTCCACTACAGTTCTCAAAAGATTCAGCATCTATACAGTTGCAGCAGCTGTATCAGTCTCCCTAAACAAATTTTAAAGTCTCCACAGGATGGTCAAAAGTGTTAATCACTCTTAATCATCATTTATTCCTTCTTTGCAAGATGCTGCAATTGCCTGTCCTGCGGCAGTGAAAGAAGCTAGCCAAGATGTTACACCATCAAAGTAAAACATGAATCAACAACATAGATAACATACTTTCTAGAGCTGGACCTGAACATAGCTGACAAGTCATTTCATTACCAGCTGCACAGAAGACAGCAGAGAGAGGTAAATGTTAAGTGCTTGGAACAGTATTTCCACCGTCCCAGCAGTAGAGCAGGGAGAGCCTCCTGCTTTTAATCTGACCTCTGTCAAAACTTTGTTACAAAAGACTGCCAAGGATAGCAGGAAGGAAGACTTGGACATCATGGTACAACTACTGCCAAAGCTTCTGTCAGGCCGTCTTTTTGCTTGACCTGTCAGATAATATCTTCATTCTTCCAAACTAGCTGGAAAAGCCAGTGGCAAGGGCCAGGGACGTAAGAGTCTGGAAACGTGATTCCTTTTCTGAAATTCATTTGCTGATACATACACTCAACATCCAACTTCTATCTTAGGTATGATCTTGTTACGCTTAATTTTCAAAGTCTGTGTGCCACAGCGGAAATCCTGAAAACAGATCACACAGAAATACTACACACAACGCCAGCATACAACTGGGGACCCATGACAAATATGAAGTATGTTCAGAAAGGTGTCTATTGGGATTTGTGTTGAAAATCAGCTTGCACCCTGTTCAGTTCTTGTTTTCTCTTTGTGGTTATGCCATGTTCATTTATGAAAAACACAGTTCTATGGTTAAAAGACTGGAAGATAAAGCAGGAAGTGAAAAGAACACTTGCACTTTTTTTTTTTTTTTTAACAAAACAAAATCTAAGCTAAGCATTTCTGTGACTTGCTTATCAGTCAAATTTTCTCTCATGCAAAATCTTCTGCTTAGGGTCAGTGCTGCTGCAAAATCTCTTGCCAGTTTACTCTTTGCTACATGAACGTGTTCAGCTGTGGCCTCTGAGAATTTTTCTGAAGCAAAAGGCATTACCTGGCGCTGGAAATTCAGTAACCTCAGTGCCTTCAACTCCACCGTAGCTTTGGTTCGCAGATCAGGGGGCAGAGAACCAGGCAAGTTCTCCAGCTCCTGGATTCTATGAGCAATTCGAGCCTGAAGCCTAAGTAAATAGAAAATAGGATAAAACACCAGGAGAAACCTGTAACTCATTATCAAAATTATACAGTAAAAATAGACAATTTATCTCAGGCATTTATTTGGCTTTTACTAATTGTTTCTGAACTAACGTGCTTTTGCAGAGATAACATTAAGCATCCTTTTCCACTTTGAAAATAAACTGTCAAATAACAAAAATGCCCCTTGTCCTTTCCTTTAATTTTGACTAGAAGTATATGCGTGAAAAGAAAATCAGGAATTTTATTTTACCCTTACTATACGGGATTCTGTTTTCAAGCTTCTTTGATGGGTATTGTTTTATGCACAGTGTAGTCAGTGATGACTCAAGACAGAACTTTCCTTAATGTCTGGAATTCTACTTGCTTATTTTATTGACAAATGAAAAGTTCGTTAGTAAAGTATTCACACTTACATAGCTGTTACACTGTAAATCAGATTCTATTTCACTCTTCCTTTACAAGCTCCTTTTGCATTCATTTGCAAATTCAAGACAGAGAGAAAGAGAGAATAATGGACAAGCCAGACAGAACTTGTTTTTATCTGTTTTTGGTTTTTTTACATTGAAAATCAAGATCACAGAGCTAACAGTTACATAGTTTTTGTGGGCTTATTTACAAGTAAGTACTTCTGTGAACTGCAAATTTTGCCAAGGCACTAAAATAACACACAACAAAATTTTAAGTCATCTAAAAGTTGCATCTAAGTTCAACTGAATCAGTGCCCTCCATTTCCCACATGCTTGGGGGGGGGGGGGAAAGGGGAAAAAAAACCCCAACCCACAAACAAAAAACTCCATGAACAAACAAAAACCAAAACCACACAACAAAAAAAATCAACTAGAACTACCGCACCACCACCACCCCAAACCAGACAGCCCTCTCTCTCCCCCAAATCAAAAACCTAATGGCCCAGGAACAGGAAGGTATGTCATCCCCCTATGCTGCACAGGACTCACAAAATTTCCCTTTTCTTTACTTTCACAAAGCACAAAAGATCAGATCACACTAGGAAAAGGTGTCTGCTGCTATTTTCCTGTGATGAAGACCTTGGAACTGCAGTGAAGGGAGGAAGAAAACACTTTCTATATGGCTACTTCGCATACAGTGATCCTTCTTCCCCTGCCCTTTCGCCCCCTCATCACTCCACAGTATTCGCACGGTGACATAAACTCTCATACACTCAACATTATCAGGCTCACCACTGGAAAGCAGATCACACATCGGGCAGAATGGCTGCATCCAATATATGGAGTCAGAACAAATTAAAATACTAGTATCTCACAGTAACTGCATGCATCATGACATGATTATGCATGCATAATCTGAAAAGCAACTGGAATCACTTCATAGAATCACACAATCATTTAGGTTAGAAAAGACCTTTAAGATCATCAAGTCCAACTTGTACAGCTGCAGACAATATCTCTTCTGTAATAGCACTCCTTCCTAAAACTCCTGAACTTCCTAAAAGTATGCAATTTTTTATATTACCAAAAGACTTCTGAAGTTCCTGGAATAACAGAAAAGCGGGTAATGCTGCATTACTGCAGAACACTAACTTAGTGTCCTCAAGAGAGCAAAAAATTACTGCAGAATTAGGTTAGTTAAGTTTTTCATACAGACTGAAAAGTAAATCAAGAAGAGTTACTTCCTAATAAGAGAAAGTTCCATTAAAAGCTACAGATATTTGCCCAGGCCCAAAGCAGTTCATGATTCCTGCAGGAAAATTATTCATTCAGAAAGTGACATTGGCATATTTTGTTCATTCACGTGTATGTACTACACTAAAAAAAAGTCCATCCACATTTTGTACAACTTCACCTGTCCCTGGGAATTCTAGTTATTAAGAAGAGATTTCAGTGCAGTTAAGGATGCAAAATCTTGAAAATTAAGTGGTCTTCTTGAAGATTAGATGTACTATTGTACATCCATACAAAAAAGCAGCCAAGATGTACAGAGAGGATACTGTTCTAAATCACTGATGGGTGTTCTGCCTGTTGCTTATTCACACATGGATGTAATCATGCATCGTAACTATGATTTATTACTCTATTTCACTCCCCAAATAGCTGCTATGCTTCTCATGAAACCATCACCTACAAAACAGTTATGCCAAATCCCAGGTTCACTGACTTTAATGAAACTTTAGGGGAGCAGTCACAATCCTTCCAAACTTCTCTTCCGAGCTGTGAACTTAGTAAGGCAGCCAAACACTTAACATATTTTCCCTTTTTTTTTTTTTTTTCTTTTTCATTAGCACAAAGTGTCTGTTCTTGTGCTGTAACAGAGGATGAGCACAAAGTTAATCTAGGTTCTTCTTAACATAGCTTATGGTTTTAGATAACTAAATGGATAAGTCACTTCGCAAACAAACATGAAGTGAAATGTTCACTTATTAGTTATGCCAGAATTGGCTTGTTACTTTAACTCCAGGTATAAAATAGGTGAAAGTGCCTGCTGATTTAAAAGTTTACACAGTAGAAATTCAAGCAATAGTGAAAATTGGGCTGAGGGTGAGATTTCTGACATCTAAATTATTAATAAAAATCCAAACATACACTTTTCTTGTTATATGACTAAACATAATGCAAGCTTATAGACAGTGTTTATTATATCCCATTAGCACACTAAGCAGTTCACCCCCATATAAAAGATCCTCCACACTGCTAAACATTTTCTTTGTTTTTCTAAACTCAGGTTTATCAAAAGGCTGATCAGGAATAAATGCACATGAAATTTTATCATTCATTTATAAAGCAGATCAGTATTTCCAGGATAACATTTCCCCCATTTGCTTTTCTCCATATGCTGAAATGACTGCAAAAATGGGAGGTCTGCAAAAATGGAAGTCTGCACTGAGCTACTAACAACGACACTTCTTCACTTTTGTGGGCAATTACCCTCGTTTTATAATCCAGAAAGAAGGAATAGGAGGAAAAAAAATATGAGTATTTCTAAGTCAGTACAAATACTACTTCAGAAAACTCTCATTGAAACTCAGGTCCATTTTCTATTAAAATAACATCCTGGTCAACAAAGTTTAAATACAAATTAAAATCTACAGCACATATATGAAAGACTAATGAAAAATGACAGACAGATGGGTTACATATAAAACAAAAAAAAAAAACAAACACATTTTGAAGTGTTATTTACGATTTTCCTAAATGTACTAATTATATTGTCTAGGGTACTACCAGTAGTAGTAATACTAGAAGTATTTTCTTGAGTAGTCAGTAGGATTTTTAAAATAATTTCATGACAGACATCCCAACTCAAGTGAATGCAACAACTACTTGAGGTGTTTCTCACCACAGCCACCTTCCAGTCTTTAAAGAGAATGACTGCAGTTTGTTGAACTACTATTGTCTTCATTGAAAATACTAATAGCTATTAGGTAAACAGAATCCAAATAAAAGTTTCCTATGTGCTTTTTACAAGGACTTAATTTATCTTTGCAGTTCAGTGATTTATCTTCATCCATGCAGAAAGTGGCTAGTGCATCCAGACAGAGATCTCCTTACAAAACAAGTGATGCGCACCTCTTCCTCATTAACTGAGGTCAACAGCAGCAGTTACACTTGCACATTCAAACGTGTCTGGTATGGATGCCATGCAGTAAGACATGAAGAGACTTTGCAGATAATGGAAACAAACTACAGACAATATACAGGACACTAGCAAGTGTATTTTTTTTTTTTTAATTAGCAATGAGAAGGTGGGAAAAGCCCTTCCACGTAATAGAACAACTTTAAATTACACACATTATTAGCTTTAAGAGATCTATTCAGGGAGATTAAAAACCAACACTGTTTTCAGCACAAATCCAAAACTTAGCCTCATACTAGCTACTGTGAAGAAAATTAATTCTATCCAACAAAACTAATACAGTCATTGAGTAAACCTAAGCTGTAATTTTCAGGTATTCCTAATTTAATCAGATTCAAAGCTCACACTTTCCCAGTACACCAAAATTCTACCTTTTGGGTCTATCTGTATGTTTCAAATATGAATCTCTAAAATACCTATGTGATAATTTCATCTTTTCACACAAATGAGTAATTCCAACAGTTTTCTAAGTATTTTAAAGTATAATGCCTCTTCATTAAAAAAGTTAACTACAGAGAAATCTCAAGAGACAACCGTTTCATAAAGGTTTTGCTTTTTTCTGCTCCCTTTTTATGAAGAAAATGTGAATACATCATGTTTCTGTATTAAACTTGCCTACACTAAAGCTAAGTCTAACACCGTCCAAATCACAAATGCTGCTAAACTGCTTTTTTCAAAGCTTTTGTATGTTACTCATACAGTTTTAAAGGCTGAAAAGACTCCCAGAAGTTCTAGGCATTTTGGTACAATAAGCAAAACAAAATTCCAGAGAAAGACAGAGGGACTAACAATTTGAGGTTAACTGACACAAACATTCTATGATTCTATGATTCTATGACACAGAAAAGGTTACAATTATACTGGCTACATGATTCTTGGCTCAAATTAGTGCTACAATTCTTCTTCTCAGAGAGCAACTGTTAAAGTGTATAATGTTCAACAAGCTAGCTGAAAAAGAAAAGTTAGAAAACAGTGGTTGCTCACACCAAAGCAGCTATGGCCATTCAGTCCTAAGGTAAAAAAAGTGTAAGACTGACAGAATGAACACAACAACATGCCAAAAATTACTTAAACATTATCTTACACAAAAAGTATGAGCTTTTCTTGGATCAAGGCCTGGATTCTGGACATGGCACTACGTCCTAACACTTCATGGTGTTTTACCTTCATAAAGCAGAAGTCATTAAACCAGTCTTCAGTGAGATCATCATCCCTTTTGGCTACCTTCCCCCACAAACTCATTGTTCTAGTAACTGGAAGATGCACAAACAAATACGCTAAACGCAGTTTCTTTCCTCTGACTGATAAAGATAAGGAACATATTTAAGGTGCAGGTCAAGATCCTTCTGCCCAGCAAATTCTCAAGGTCATTTGTTTTAATAGCCTTGTTGATAGGCAGAAGGAAGAAGTCTCCTTCTAATTCCACACGAAATGGCATCCTCTATACTTTGTAGTGAATATAAATCACCATCTAATTAGACCACTCAGGAGGTAACTTTTAAAGATCGTGATTCCTGGTAACCTTTTTTTTCAATCTTGCCTGTGACTTCATATTCTCTCTACTCTTTAGTAATCCAGCCAACCCCATCATCACTAATAAAATTTGGTTTTGCCTTGACCAGTAACTCATCAGCCTTTTCATCTCCACTCTTCTCTTCTAACTTCCCTGTTGTTTACAATTCTGAAGCCTTTCTGCAATGAATTGGTTTCTCTGTAGACTACAAGGATTCTGATTTCCTAACTTTCAGTGTTTGCAGCACCAACACTAACCCAGCAGAGCCCTTCAGCCTGTTTCTAAACTTATCTGGTTTGCAATGATACTGTCAGTATGCTTTACTAGTTCGTAACTTGGGGTAGGATTAAATCACTGTTTGCTTTGATGTTTCCATACTTCTATTTGATGCAGTCTCTCTCTGAAAACTCATTTTTTACTATTGTCACAACAGCAGTTGATTGCAAGGAGTTTCAGTGGAGAAAGTGAAAAACAACTATCTGCATATTCATTTGAATTTTGTTACTTGCTTTTACCTGTATTCACGTTCTTGGAGTATTTCAACAGGATCCAGTCCTTGTGGCTTCTGGATAGGGCTGATGCGATTCTGCTTTTGCTGCAGCTGAACAATGGGTGAAGGCTGCCCAGGCGGTGGAGGTGGTCCGGAGGGCCCAGGCATGGTGGCAGCAGGCTGGGCAGCAGTGGGAGCAGGAGAAGGCCTGCCACTGGGGGGTGGTGCGGGGAGCTTCTGCTGCGCATTGGAGACACTCATATCCGGGGCCTGGCCTGAATCATAACAAGTACTTATTCATAACATAAAACAGGGAACGCAGGAAGAAAATTAAGATGGTTTCTGGAGACAGAACGTGAAGCTAAGGTAAACATTCAAAATTACCAGAAAAAAGACACCGAGACAGACTATGCTCCATATTTAAAAAAACATACTAAAATGCAAGTATACCGTACATTGCAGGAAGTGGTTCAAAGAAAAACAAAACACCTGAAACTTCATGATGCATGCCATTTCTTTTCCCATTCTTGCTGACTTCTAATTCTAAGCACTATAAGTAAAACAGCTGTAGAACTGATTTTGTGCAAGTGTAAGACCTAATTTTTAAATATCTCTAAAAAAACTCCAAAACTTCAAATGATATATATTACTGGGGATTTCTAATTTTTTTCAGTACAATACTTATTCCAGTCTACTTTCAAACAATAAAATAAGTCTGTAAATCTAAATCATTAAATCTCACAGACTACACTGAACTTGCAAAGCAATCCAAATAAAAAAAAAAAAAAAAAAAAAAAAAAAAAAAAGCCTAATTCTACCGTGGTTTGAAAACTTCTGTTTACAGTAGCGACGACTATAATTGAAAAATAAGTTTGCTGCAATTAAGCATGCTCAGAACATAACAGACTAAGAAGCAGATTTTATGGGTGTCCCCAAGGCAGCTTATATATTTCGTTCTCATTGTAAAAAGGTGCTTCATGTTCAGGCTGCCGAACAACTGCAGTAATTTCACATGGTCAAGTCATTCACAGATGAATAAATGGTTACAATCTCCTTGATTCAAGTCCTAGGCACAGTAAAGATTACACTATATTTTGGCATGCCTTTTTACCCTCCCTTTTCTTTTTCCCCCCTGCACCTTCTTCCTAAACCATACCTGCACTGTTTAACCATAGCTCTGTACATGGCATAAAATTAGCATTAAACTCTACTATACCTTCAGTCCAAGTTTTAGGGGTAATGGCAGCTGTATGTCCAGGCATACCTGGAGCAGGCCCTGGTCCAGTTGCAGAACCACTCATGGCATGCAAACCAATACCTGCAATTTGACAGAGGAAAGAAACTTATTAAGAAACAAAGCACTTAAGGATTTAAGTAGACTTTATTGTGGAAAAAATACGTGTAATGAAGCTGCTGTGGTTTAACCCTGAATGGTAACCGGACCACACAGCCGCTTGCTCACCAACCCCCCTCCCTGGTGGGTTGAGGAGGAGAATTAGAGAGTGAGCTCGTGAGTTGAGATAAAAACACTTTACCGGGACAGCAAAGGAAAAGATAAAATAATAATAATAATAATAATCATCATCATCATCATCATGATGTATAAAGATAACAGAATATACAAAATGAACAATGCACAATTTCTCACCACCCGACAACCAATACAGCCCATCCCGAGCAGCAGGCAGGGAGCAGGGATATTCCCCCACAGCCATCCCAGAACAGCAAGTTCCAGAGAGAGCACGAAGGAACAGACAGACAAACAAACAGGCCCGGATGAAAAAAAAAAAAAAAACAAAAATAAAAGTAACAAGAAGGGAACATGAACAGAAAGTGAACCGAACAAGGAACCAGAGCCAGGGGGCAATGGCCGACCCTCACTCACACCGGCCATGCCGTCTATGGCACGGAACACTCTCTTTGGCCAGTTCAGATCAACTACTCTGGCCGTGCCCCTCCCAAGGGTTTGCACCTGCACATCAGCAAAGCTTGGGAAACTACAAAATGTCCTTGATCGTTCAGCAGCAACGAACACCAGCAGCGTGCTGTCACCATGTTTCACATACTAAATCCAAAACACAGGAGCTGCTGAAGACAAAACTAGCTCTGTCCTGGCTGAAACCAGGACAGAAGCATATTAAAATCACGTGTCCTTAAAAAAAAAAAACAAAAAAAAAAACAAAACCCACCTTACTCAGCACCAAAGCCATATAGACTGAAATGATCAGTGAAATTAACATCATTACTAAAAACAAAACAGTATCTTACCCCACTTAACCCTTGACTTCTAATGCAAACTCAGTAATGGAAGTGTTCAGAAACTAACAGGTGCAGGGCATTTAATGTAACACAGTTTTCTTAAGACCAAAACGTGCCTGCTTACTGCACTGTAACATCTATTATCATTAGGAGGGGGAAAAAAAAAAGAATATATTTTTCTTATTATGTTTTTCACTTGACAGCACACTATACATGGTTTTTTCTATTTTCAACAACCTAAATAATCAGTCATTTTGCTCCAGATTTTTTCATCTACTTTTCTGCATACTAACAGGACACTGGAAATTCACTCCAAGAAAAACAGTAAAATTGCAACCAGTAAAGTATAATTAACATGCAAAAAAAGTCAAGTATAATCAGGATGCACACAGTGGTGCCAGTGAAATCATTTATTTCCTTTTTGACAACATCCTATTAATAACAGATGTGTTTTATGCACTTGCTCAAGCTTAAAACCAAAGGCTGCAGTTCACTTAGATGCCAATATACAGTCCCAAATTATAGCCCTGCACAGCACCTGTTCCATAATTTTCCACAGGTATCACTTCAAGAATTGCCTGTGCAGTGACACAGGCCTAGATCCACTTACCAGACTGTCTGTTGAAGGCACTGGGAGGCTGCTGCTGTTGAATGCCAGGCAGGGTCCTCTTGCCCTGAACAGCAAGCTGGAGGTTTTCTGGTAAAGGCTGACCTCTAGCTAGCATTTTGTATGCTAGAATCTGAGCCCGCAGCTGATGCAGCTGCACAGGGCTGAAAGGGGAAGGACCTCTGTTAGGCTGATTCATAACTTGTGGGTCTCCTGGTATAATGGCTCCTGGCTGGCTGGGAGTCATCTGGGGTGGAGTTGGACCTCCTCCAGACATTGGACTGGACACATGCTCTGGTGCTCCTAGTGGAGATGGATGTGGAGACATATAACCTAGAACAGGTAAGAAGATCACAAACTTACCTCTCTGGTTAGTCAAACCTAAATTCCATCAGATTTCTTTAACAGTACACAGAGTTAAAAACATCTCTCAAGTGAGGATAGCTTTAGTATTTTATGCAAGAACAAAAGTGCAATCTGAAGTTCCCTGGGATATCAAGACAGCCTCATGAGCTATTCTTTGAGAACTATGATTATATAGTCCAATAATTCCTAAAAATAATAATTACCCTCACATCTGGAGTAAGACAAACTAAAACATGAAATACAATACAGAAGCATCAAGATGTGGTACTGTTTCACTAGAATGTTGGACAAGTATTGTGGTGAAACAGTACCACATCCTGATGCTTCTGGCTATTTTACAGCTTAATATTGTAAGTTTATTTTGATGTACGCACATCAAGGAATACCCGTTCGTGGATACAGGCCCTCTTTGCCAAAACTCACCAACATACAGAAATAGAAACAGATGGTATTCAATTTCTATAGAACTGCTCTTTAATTTATACAGATTGAAGGTTTGAGCTAGACAAAGAACGTTCAATACCTTTTACCATCTGGGTGCTCAAGAAGTTAGAACACCAACTGCAAGCACAAAAATCACCTGCTGAAGAAGCTGCTGGAGACTGTAACTCTATAAAGTTACGAGACAGCAAGCACAGTTCTGAAGCGAACAGTGCTTACATCTTATTATAGCACTTGCAAATGGAGTGGTTTGAATTCTGAATTTTAATTTCACTTAATACATATTTCCCCGAGCTGCACAATGCATAAATGAAAAGAGATGCTATAGATTTTTGGTGAGATTTCCAGTAATATGTAGCATGTCAGAGAAAAAATATGAAGAACAATCCTTCAGGTAAAGCACAACAGACAGCTAGATTTTAAAGATGTCCATTGAGAGTGAAAAAGAGGTAATGATATTTAGCCACTTCACTCTGGTATTGTGGAGCACAAACAATGCTCTTATCAATCTGAAAAGCCTGAAAAAAAAAAAAAAAATGAAAAAAAACCAAGAAAACTTCTGGTTCACTTCTACATTCTTTAGCAAGCCATGGATCACTGAACTCCAAAGTTTATGCCACAGTTCATGGTTCTGTGACACTAAATCTACTCTTCCTCCACTTTTCTTTCCGACACTTTAAGCTATATCAATTTCATCTATACATAGACCAGAACACAGAATCAAGTAATTTTGCCCTTTCTTTAGCTTCACTGTTCTTACTGGCCCTTCAGTAAGGGCAACATAGGCAAAATCTCAAAGCAATCTCAACTCTTCTGAGATGACAGCAGGTGTACATCACTAAAACTTATACAAGTGGATAGACAAGAGTGCTAAAGGATGGGAAGCCTGTGAAAACTTGGGGTCTGGGTATGAAAATACAATAAAGTAAAGGTTGTAAAAGTCTGAGATAAAGGACAAAGAAGAGAGGATGATTTCAGATATTCTAAAAAAGGAAAATGAGGTAAAAGTACAGCAGGGGAAAATGGGAAAATGGTCCACAGGAATGTAGTCCATAGGAATGTTTAATATACAGGCAAAGACAGACATCCTTTGAACTTTGCAAGCACACTTTCATCTGTAATGAAGCACTTCAAATGCATTTTTTCTATGGCACACATGAATTTTCACAATAATTACTCATCAGGTTTTTTTAATACCTAGCTTATTAGTTGTCACTTGCTGAACTGCCAAGTACCCCTTCCTCTAGATTTTCCACAGGAAATTCTGGTTTTTATTCTGCATAAACCCTTCTGTTTAATTTAACCTTCAGAATGGAAGATGGCAAAAGCAGAGAATGCTAAGGTTGCAGAACACTCGCAACAGAAGAGATCTATGTGCTGGCAAAGGACAACAGATAACCTTTAGTTCTGAAAAATATAGAGAGTAGAAGACACCATGAAAGGGAGGCCAAACAGCCCAACCCATTATTTAAAGCTGCAGTAACTCCAAGTCTTTATCACATTTCTTCAGGTACTTAACTACGTGAGTTCTGAAAATCTCCAATGATGGTGATTCTTAATCACTCTCACCGTGAATTCGCTTTCCCTTAAATCCTATCAGAGCTTCACCTATGTGACCATTACTTCTCATGCTTTTGATATGCACCTTTGAGAAGAGCCTGGTTCTGTCTTCTCTGTAGTCCTTCAATGAGTCATAGAAGAGGCCACTTCAGGAATCTTTCTCAAGTTTTCAGCAGTTAAAAAGCACTGCTTTCTTAACTGTATGTTTAATTAGTAAGATCCTTTTCATCCCACTTTGGTATCAACTTGCTTGACGGAAATTCATCACAATATGTCATAAACAATGTATATTCTTTACAGTACTGACACTGGAAGATAACCTTGTTCTACCACTTTACCAATCACAAGTACTTTTGGAGGGGAGACTGTATAAAAAAGTTTCTGCTGTAATTGCTTTTAATTTCATTTTGGTTAATAGGAGCAAAGAACATCTTCCTCATCTGTTTTAAAGCTGAAGATATAGATAGCTAAAAACAGATCTTTTTTCTCCACTTTTAATGCTGTAATTAAACAGAGGAGAACACATAAGAATTCTAAACCCTCATAACAAATATTAGATAGAGTCACGGTTTTACTAGTCCAAACACTGAAATACAAAACAGAGGTCTTGACTGCCCCCTAAAAAATAACTTAAATGATGAACATGTCTAAGAATCGTATGTCATTATCTTTCTGCCAAAACTGATAACAAGGCTATATTTTTACTCAAAAATATGACTGTAAGAGATTTTTTGGATTAGGAAGATACAGATAGGCTTGAAGAAATTCAGTTGTGTAACTCATTTATGCTATCACTTCAATCATCAATTAGTTAAAAAAAAAAGGAATCAAGTACATGCCCACAATACAGAGTAGGAAAGTGTAACATCTTGAAACACTGAAAAGTATGTTCATGGTGGACAGAGGCTACAACTTTCTTAAGGTAGGCAAAATACAACACTTCCCTGTCGGTAGTGTGGTCAGGGTTAATACCAGTTCTTGTGAAACTCTCAACAAAGAGAAATACAGGCCACGTGTGCAAGTCATTTAAAACTAGACTGTAGAAATAAACTGTTGAGAGGTCTTACGCTGGCAGGCAGATGGATAAGTTGATAGACAGTTTCTTATCTTTAACAGGCTGAAAAAATCAGAAACGTGCAGCTAACTTAAGAACAGTAGGAACAATGACTGTTGTTTGTGAACTGGCAGTAATGTAGCGAATTCTGTAAATTGAATTTAAGTGGTGTATCTTTATAAGAAGTTCAACAAATACTGCATGATAATTAAAAATATATACAGATCCAAGTCCCAGAACCGTAAATCCCTGCAGAGCTTATGTTTCTACTTACAAATAGAAAGCAGAGACACCTGAACTGTTCAAATTGGTCTGTATTTCACTGCTGCATCACAGTAACTGCATTTAATTTATTCCTCATTCCAGAAAAACCCAGAAATTGTTTGTTTCAGTTTGTTTATATATTTTCATGAAATCTTTCTAATAAAGAATATTTTACTTTATGTAAGTATTTGGCTTGTCTTCACAATTTCTCCTGATTTCTCTTACAAAGTCAAATCCAAACACAATTTTCATCTTCTGGATAACTGTTTAGCAGTTTAACAATTTACAGTATATTTCATACTTCTAATATCAATACTGGGTTTTTCAGCACAGTTCATTCACAGAGGCTGAAGGCAGTTTCTAACACAATTCAAATTCAGTTAAGTGTAGCCAGATCACTATTTAAACAGCTAAATATGAAGCTGAAGCAATAGATATTCCTTTCATTTAACCCGTTAGCATTAAAGAAAGCTATAAAGGCTAACTAGAGACATGATCGTGCACAAGTTCAAGAAAAGAAAACTTGGCACCAGAAATAGTCAGGAATGTTGCTGTTTCTCCAATTTGGCAGCAAGAGTGGAAAGAACTAACTGTTGAGGAGAAAGATACCAATTCAGAATACTTTTCCCCATAAATTAACGTCAGACTTTTGGAAAACATCCGATTGTAGCACAAACGCAATAAAAATGTGACAATCCGTCTCAGCTAGTAACAGATTATTTCTGCATGACTAGCATCCCACTAAGCACCAAGAACAAAAGTTCCAGAATCTAAGTAATAAAGTTGCAGGCCTTATTTTAGTAATTATTTTTAGTTAAAAGAAATGCAAAAATCTCAGAACAGTAACTGCCATTCAAACCACAAATAGGCATTTATGAGCAAAATAACAAAGTTATTGCAATTAGCTTACAAATGTTTCTGATGTACTCATCAAACCAAGTTATGTCTCCTCAAAAAACGTCAGTTAATTATTTCTTAAGGCAGACTGTAAGTCTCACTTCCAAAATTCTGTATCAACTTGCTCTTTGTAAATTCAGTGGTCTTTATTCCAAGATCGTTCATTCACAATTTCACATTTGATTTACATAAATTGTATCTACACAACTGCATATGCAGTTTGTCAATTTATTTCTAATTTATCACCCACATTCATAAGCACGTATTTTATAAAAATTTCTGCTTTCGTACTTAGAGACACTCTTTTGAAAGACTACCTTCTTTTAAAAAATTACTAAAAAGACTGCTATTGGAACATTTAACATTTAAATGAATTCTCATTTTGTGATCAGTTCCAACTGTGAACTGCAATACAGAAGGACTGCTGCCTGTGCATTTATCACAACTGTTCTACTCGGACCTCTAAGAACAGTGGCATTTTATGAAGATTATCCGTCCTCCCATTCTCCAAGCATTAATAACTTTGTTTTCTCCTCTAGCTTACCAGTTCTTCTCAGAATCTTGGAGCCTGTTTACAAGTTCACAGATTTCTGGCAATTAAAGACCATGACAGCTGTAACAGCCTACCTAACTTGTCTAAAACAGACCAAAGACTCTTACCCTCTGAACGATCTCCCCCCTTTGGTCCATGGAACAGTTAAGAAAGGCATCCAGTGTTGACTTAAATTTCATGTGACACAAAACCTACCAGAAATACTTGGATAGCTCTTGTCCCAAAGGTTAATTATCTTCATAAAGTAAGATGCAGATTAATACAGTCTTAATTCACCCAATTTAAATTTGCAGACATGAAAATTCACCACACTTTTTTTTTTTTTAAAGATAAAGGATTCATCTATTACAAGCCTTTCTAGCACCTGGGAATGTGTAGACTGATCAAGTAATCTTTTAATTCTCTCTCAGAGAGAATAAAACATGGAGTTTAACATTCTCCAGGGAAAAAAAAAAAAAAAAAAAAAAGTCTTTCAAGTTTCAAATCATTCCTTTATTTGTCTTCTAAATAAGGCACAATTTCACAGAATCACAAAATCATTAAGGTTGGAAGAGACTTCTCAAAATCATCTAGCCCAACCCCCTGCTCAAGCACAGTCAGCTGTAACAGGCCACCCAGCAACATGTCCAGTCAGGTTTTCACTATGCCCATGGATGGCAAATAGACAACCTCTCTGGGCAACCTACTGTACTGTACCCAGGTACACAGTAAAAGCATGTTTCCTTATGTTCCAATGAAATTTCATGTCTTTCAGTTTGTGCCAATTGTCTCCTCTTCTGTCACTGATAATCAGTGCAGTTTGGCTCCCTCTTCATAACTGCCCCATCAGGTACTTCTGAGCCTTTTCTTTTTCTGGCTATGCAGTCTCAGCTCACTTAGACTCTCCTCATAGAAAAGATGCTTCAAACATTTGATGCTACCTTAAACATTTCACAACACCTTTCTGAACTGTAGTTACTAGAATGGAATACAATACAGCCTTCAGCTAGCTCATTAGAAAAGGTGATAAAATTCCTCAATTTATATGCCCCTGCTTCTGTATGCAGGTAGTACATTCCATCTCGTGGTTGCAATCACTGGATATGGCAATATACATTTAAGTCTTCCAGGATAAACAAAACTATTTTCAGTCTTTTTGCTTTGTATGATAGAGTCTCATACCACCTATATAATAAAGTACATTGCTCCTAGACATACAATGCTGTTGGCTGTGCTAAAATCCATGCTAGACAAATAAGCGCTTTCTACTGAGTATCCTGATCAGCTTTTGTAAACAATCTGTAATTTACTGCTAAACCTTTGTGCTATCTGCAAATTCTATCAGCACTGATTTTGCACTTTTTCCCAGATCATTGACAAATACATTGAACAGCACTAAACCAAAATAAAGTCCTACAAGACTAACTAGAAAAATCCAGAATTGGACTATCATCTCCTATTTGCAGATTGTTTTATAATCTGTCATTTAACTAGCTTAATGTACTTAATATAGGTTATATTGATTTTAGTGCTTTCTCCTAAAACAGAATGTCATACAGTAACAAGACAAGCACCTTTTATAACTATCAGGCAAAGTCGTGTCTATTATTACTGCTACTGGCTTTAATGATGCATAGAGAAACCCCACATGTGAGCCAAGACCCATTTTCCTGACAACTGTACTAATACTGTAATGCACTAGGTACTGTACCACATCTGTCTATGCTTTAATAAATGAGTTTAGCTTATAATATCCACAAAAAGAATAGCAATTTTGTTTGACAAGGCTTACTTTATGCCATTCAGAGGGACCTGGACAAGCTCAAGAAGTGGGCTCATGTGAACCTCATGAGGTTCAACAAGGCCAAGTGCAAGGTCCTGCACCTGGGTCAGGGCAACCCTTAGTATCAATACAGGCTGGGGGAAGAAAGGATCAAGAGCAGTCCTGCCAAGAGGGACTTGGGGGTCACAATGGATGAGAAGCTGGACATCAGCCGGCAACGTGAGCTGGCAGCCCCGGACGCAGCCCAGGAAGCCAACCGTCTCTTGGGCTGCATCCCCAGCAGTGTGGCCAGCAGGTCGAGGGAGGGGATTCTGCCCCGCTGCTCCGCTTTGGTGAGACCCCACCTGGAGTGCCGCCTCCTGCTCTGGGGCCTCAGCACAGGAAAAACACATGGATCTGTTGGAGCGGGTCCAGAGGAGGGACTCAAAGATGATCAGGGGACTGGAGCACCTCTCCTATGAGGACAGGCTGAGAGAGTTGGGGTTGTTCAGCCTGGAGAAGAGAAGGTTCTGGGGAGATCTAATTGTGGCCCTTCAATACTTAACCAGGTTGGTAAGAAAGATGGAGAGAGACTTTTTAATAGGGTCTGTAGCAACAGGACAAGAGGTAATGGTTTTAAATTGAAAGAGGGCAGATTCAGACTAGATATAATGAAGACATTTCTTACAATGCAGCTGGTGAAGGTTGCGCAGAGAGGTGGGAGAAGCCCTATCCCTGGAAACACTCAAGGCCAGGCTGGACGGGGGTCTAGTTGAAGACATCCCTGCTCACTGCAGGGGGGGTGGTCTAGACAACCTTTAAAGGTCCCTTCCATACTATGGTTCTGTGATTTTTCCATAAAACTATTCTCAATGTCCTGAATTACAGACAAGGTCATATGGAATTAAAAGACAGAGAATGTTCTTTGATTTTACCTAGAACCAGTCCTAGACTAAATGACATTTAAGTGATACATGGCCATTCTGCTTATGCTTTCAAACTAACAGCTGAAGCTTAGGGTCATCCATTCCCTGGGGTTTTGAACTTCTTCAGCTACTTTCCAAAAAAACATCTGAAAATACTAACAGTAATTAGTGCATATATTGATCTAATTCAACTTGAGGCCTACAAGCAATAAGCTATGAAAAAAATACACCCAGAACTAATGAGGTGCAATTTCTATTTGACATGCATATTGTTAAAAATTGTACACAACTGCAAAGTAAACTAAACTAATAGACATTCAAGAATCTACAAGTAAGTGAACCTTACAGTAAATCTTGTTTCATAACCATGTACCAAACACAACAGAAGATTTTGTGAGGACTAGAAGATTTACCGTGCATCTTTCCATGGATTCTCAGGGAACTCATACTGTCTGCTCCCCATGTGAGCATGGATCAGCTCACTCTCTTTTACCACAAAAATATGTGCCTATTTCCACAAAACCTGTTGAAACACAGGTTTTTACATGGTAAATGAGACTGAAAATATCCACTAGGTTGAAAGAAAAGAAACCTGGTTTTCTATCTTGGATATGTACACTAATGGGGAGAAAATACAAGGTTAGCAGATGGGACTTTCCTCAATACATACCAGAATAGCCTCAAGTGCCATCACCATTTTTTGCAAAAAGGTAATTGTGTAAGGAGAAAAAAAAGTAGACATAGAGGCAAAGAAAGCTGAAACACCCCTCGACAACATCGAGTATTGTAAACAACAGAATGTGAGTGGGCTTTTCTAACCATTTCTTTAAAGAAGCTTGATTATATTAGAACTCCAGTATTCTCTGTTTACCTTGCAACAATTGCTGACATACACCAAAAAGAGAGCTGGGATCTGTAGTCGTTAGCCTGCCACAGCTACTACTAGTACAATCATCTTTTTGCAAAGCAACACACTGGAAGTCTGATCTCAGTGTCCACAGGAAAGAAGAAAGCAACTCAAAGCTACTTTTATTTAAAGCATTTGTAACTTATACTCTTGTATTCTGAGCACATTATGTTTGAATTGGACCCATCTTTGTCTTCAGACTAAATGCCCTGTTCATTTTAAGGAACAAGTTCATTACAAGGAAAAGAGTGCCTCTGAATGAAAGTCGGGTAAAATCTTGCTCTCGGATGATCATGCTTGCATCTCATGGAAATCAGCGGAGAAGTTTTAACTGATAGAGAATGTGACCCTGCAAAGTCAGTTCTACTTAAGCGATAGTGAAAGCTGTGATGGAAAAACAGTACTTTCTTATGTTCAAGACCCCAGACAAGGATTCAGATGACTAGTTACACACTAGGGTTTCAGTCCCAGCCCACTGAAAAGTCACAAAGCAGTTCAGGCTGAGTCATTTTGCTGATCTGTACCTGTTTTCTCCTTCAAGCTGTTCTCTTATCCTATGTAATAAACACGTAAATTCATCAAATGGGGACCATTGCTTAATAGATTTGTACAGAGTATGTCAAACCAGGGGGTTCTTCAGTGGGATTCTTCTGGTGTTGCTGTAATATAATTAATTATGCAATATACAAAGCCTTATCTGCTGAACTAATTAATACTAGCAGGTGTATCCAGATAAATCTCCAACATTCTGAGCTGCTTATAGAATGCACATCCACTTATGTTCCAAACTAAAGGACACAAAGGCAGCATGTAGTAATGTGGTAAAAAGAGTTTCTATTTCCTGGCACAAAAAAATTTCGATAGAACTTTGATCAGCCCTTGACCAAACATTATAGATACTAAAGAAGAAGATTTCTCCAGGTTTGCTTCAGATCTTCTCTCTTACCATTCCTTCACCACAGGATTAAAATAAATCACATCCTAATGCATTTGTATTTACAGTAGTCACATAAGATAGGAAAGAACTAGGTGGAGTTTTTTTAGAGATGTGAACTGAAAACTGTAATAGACTTAGTTCAATTACTTGCCCCAGGCGCAGACTTGAACCCTAACTTTTTTCCAATACATGACTGATGGAAACTCTAGACACCAAGGGGATTCACTCATCCACCCTGCCTTGTGATATTAGTTCAGCATTTCCAAACAAAGTTGAAAGGAAATAATTGGAAATCTGTTACATGGAACTACTGACTCTTTGTGAAACAAAGGGACCCCAAAATCATACAGTATGTATAAACCTTGGCTATGCTGGTCCATTGGACTCTGAGGTGGACCCATTCCAGGATGAGGAGGTCGCATACTCTTCATGGAGCCACAATGAACGTCTTCAACCATTCCTTTTTCATGCAAGCCATCAATAGACTGTGAAAACAAAAGAAGTATTTATACAGATATAGTACGTAAATCCACTATAAAAATCCAAAGGATTTTAACTCAAAATCTAAACAAATACATAAAGAGTACAAACTTCTCTTAGTAGTCATCAAAATCAATACAATGGGAACCTTTACCCCTGGAATCAAACAACTGGGGAAGCACAGAGCACCATTACACTGTTTCTCCCATTTCCTTTTTGCCTTTTATCTCTCCTTATGAACTGTTTCACAAAGCCAGGGAGGCAAACTCTCCAAATAAAAACACACGAACTGTATTGGCCTCATATTACAAAGCCATGTAACACACACCAACTTATGAAAGCACAGCCTGTGGCTTGTCTTGAGTTATTTTTAGACCAAACTTTGCCCTTTCAGTCACTGCTCTACTCAAATGCCCCAAACACTGTTTCTCTTCAAAACCAAAGATGACATTGCAGGAGGTAACCTCTTACTTGCAGGCAAAACCAAGGATAGGCAGTCAAGGAAGAGAAGACAGTCCTCCTCAAATAGTTGCACTTGCTACAGTTTCTGTCACCTCATTCAGTCCTCAAAAACTACAGTTCCCGTGGTACTTAAAATGTAAAACAGGGCCAAGTGCCTTCCTCAGAGAGTGAAGAGAAGATACCTGGAGGTCAGAAAAACATGCTGAAGGCAATCAAGGGCACTGGAAAAGGCTCTATGATAGAAACTGAAGGACTCCAAATATGAAAATAGGTGAAAAGTAACATCAGTAGAAAGATGTCTGAAGAAAGCTAGGAAGTTTTACCTGAAAGCAAAAATTACTTCAGGTCCCTAACTAGGGACGGGATTATGCTTATTAACTTCCAATTTAGAGTTCCGCAGGGCTTTGTATTAGGAAGGAACAGGCTGGCATCACTTACTTCTCTCTACAGAAATATGCAGCTCTGCCCCGTCTGCAACACATGCATGCACACTAAATACTGTTCTTGCAAACCCTACTGGGAATGGACAGCTTGCAGTCTGTTTTATCTAAATGCACACCTATTTATTTTTAAAAACAGAGTTAAGAAAACTTACTCCAGTGAAAAATATAGGGAATTAACAAAAGGAGTGTGCAAGTAGCTGCATCAAGTCACAGAAAAAAAAGACACTGTCACATTTCTTGCTTTCAAGCAATTTGTTGTATAGGAATCAATTCAAGCAGAACTAAACATAGGTCATCCTTTCTACAAAGGAAACCTTTCATATAAATTTTCCACTTTCCATTGCAATAATCAGATTTGACTGAAAGTATTTTTAAACACATGGGTTATTTTTATTAGCATTTTTTGAAGGATTTCACTATCATTTTTCCTTAACAGAAAACATGGCTTAAAAGGGGAAAAGTTATAGAAAAGGTGAAGTAAAATGGATTTTTTAGCTTTCATCAAATTGTTTAGTTGTCAAGATAGTATAAAAATGTGTGAAAAGAATTTGTATCGGAAAAATACCCATTACTCAGGAAGCTATTTTTGATTACGGGAACTTAGGATATGTAACAGAAATGTACAGATAGATGACTGACACATTAAAAATAGTTCCACTGTGCTAACCAAGTAAATCCCAACACCCTTTTCTGAGGCACAAAGATCCCTCCCTCTCCCTTCGCCCCTACTACAAAGATAACCAATGCAGAAGAGAACACTCAGTTCACATTCTGCCCGCAGGAGCTGAATACTACAGACAACAAAACTCCTATAAAGTTAGACCCATTCCTATTTTATCATGGTGTATGTCAAGGACTAAAATTTTACGGGTGCCAAGAGGAGGCGGAGACCATGCAGGAAGTTGGATATGATTTTCAGAACAGAGGACTCTAGCTGTAAACATCTGTGGTGTAACTGCAGGGATGGTGTCACAGCACTAATGGGTGCAGCCATGAAACCTCTACAAATGCAGGCAGCTCTGATGGGACAAAGATGGGACACAGCATATATATCCAGGCCATCAGAATTACCAGCATACAGAAGGCGGGGAAAGGAGCTGGCATTAATAAAGAGCAGCAGTGAAGAGGAAAACAAATACGTGGCCTTTCAAAAAGAGAATTAAAAAAAAAAATCAAACAGGAACAGAAATATGTGGCCATACGTCAAAACATCAATTGAAGCAACTGAAGTAGTATTTCTATAGAAAGAATAGATCATAAGAACAGATTTTTCTAAGATAAGTATTAAAAAAAAAGAGAGAGAGAAAAAAAAGCAAACAAACAAAAAAGCAAAAACTGTAGCAAACTGAAATGCTTCAAGGCTAATGGAAGGGAGCCTAAATATAGCAACAAAGAGGTCTCCTCCTGTGTGTTTACAGAAATTATGCTGTGAAAAAAATGAAAGTGAAATTCATTAGAAATAGATTAGGAACGGTAGAACTCATTAACCAGGTTTTAACTAGCAAAGCTACAGAAGATGAAGACGGCATAAACTTCTTTGAAAACTAAATTAGTTTTGATGATCACAGTACTGTTAATTTATGCAAAAAGACTTGTATTTCCAAGAATATTTCTCATCTAAAAGCACTTCTATTGTCTATGGAAAAATCCTGTAAAATAGAGGAGACAATTCAGCAGAGGACTATAAGAACTGAAAAATAGTTACTTTTCATGTTATTATTCATATTAATCGTATTTCTTATTTTTAATAACTTTGGATCACTATGTAGTTACAGAGTTAGATTATAACTTTAAACCTACGTAACAGGTTAAAAATTACAGAAAGGATCTTACACAAAATGCAATTTCTGTAAATTCTTTAATCTTGTATAAATTATTAAAGGTATCTTCCAAATGACATTGCTGGCATGAGAAATGTAACATATACTACCAATAAATCACTACTACTATGTCAGTGTAGGTTTTTTTTTTCCATTCTTTTAATATAACAGAATAGAGGGAAACAAGAAGTTGAAACATATTCCATTTTGAGTATACATTACTATTTTCAGTGGTCCCTGTAAGAACAAGTACAGAACAGGCCAGATATATAAACAGTGCTTCCAGAAAACATAATGAGGGATGATCTTCAACTGTATGCAAGCCCACACCTACAGACTTGGCAGACTTACAGACTTTACATAATGCCTAACACATAAGGAACATTTTGCCTACACTGCTTTTACTTTGAATTTAGTAACTAAGGTCTTCTCACAAACAGCACTGCATCACAGTTTGACCTATTTCCAGGTAAACTGCCAGATTATGGTGTCTTTTTTGTTTCCTTCCCCTTCTTAAAAAAAGCAAACAAATAAACACAACACCAGCCTTGAAATCAGAAACTGAGATCAAGTATCAAACTAGATTTCTTCTAGACTAGGCATCCTCTATACCAATAAAAATTACATAGACCAAACAGCAATGTGATGTAATATAATTGCATACCATAACTGAATGCATCACTGATGGACAACCAGACTGACTGTGGATGCCCTTGCAGTAGGGACTTGGCCAATAATTCTGTTATCTCTTATAAATCAATGAAACACCATTTTAGATGAGGTCTCTGATAATTTTTCGAAGTTGACAACACTAATGTAAATACATACAACAATAATGCAGGGAACATGCCTGCTGAATAAAAAGGCATTACTTCCAGGACCATGACAGAATTTTAAGATTCTCAGAATGTCTCATGTGCACTGATCCGTTAGCCAACAACACTTGAAATGGGAAACCATCTGCGTTCTGTTTTAATGGAACATCTGAGTGAACAAATAATACATTTAGTAGAAAATACCAATTTTGTAGGAAAACAATTTTTTCTGTCACTCACTTTTTCTCTCACTCACCAAAACCAGTAATATTGCCCATGACATCATCTTAATTTTTCTACAGCTAGTAACTATTTACAGTACACCCCATTACAAATCCACAAAAGAAGTATGTATCAGGTTATGATTAAATGGAAGAGAATATAAACCAAGAGCTCACAGTACTATTCCCATCCCTCAAGTGAAAGCCATGAAAGTTCAATAGATATACTGTTGTCACAACTAAGAGTTAAGCCATTAAAATCATGTGGCCCAGCTGGTGCGTAAGAGCACACAGAAGGCTGTATCAGTTCAGACTAAAACCATCTAACCCTATGTTCTGCCTCCAGAAAAGCTTGTTAAGTAGATGGGGAGAAAAAAGTAAGATTAGGCCAACCATGTAACAATGTTTTCTCTTTAGTATCTTCCCAGCTTCTAAGTATTCTCACTTCATGAGACTCTCTGAGGCTGTTTGCCATTTAGCAGTCCCCCTTGACAGACTTCTAAGTATTTATTCTTAAATGCAGCTGTCTTGCATCCAATGTATACTTCAGTAAAATTTGAAACTGTAAGTATTTCCCTGGCAATTTGATTGATAGTCTAAAGAGTATTTAAGAGAGTAGCAAGAAAGATATCTAATTTATTGTTTCTGCCAAAACTGTGTTATGTAAATCACCAGTAAATTTTCCTGTGGAAGTGTTTTCTTATTACTAAGTGAATATATAGTCTTTAATTTTCATATTAACTGTTGTTAAGTAAACATACTTTAGGAGTTATGATATCTTAATATCAATTTGCATCAATCAGTGGTTTCTCTATTGTTGGATGCTATAGGTTGTTGGGGGTTTTTATGCATTATATTATTCTTTGTAAGCTAGTGAAATATCTAACATCGAATCAAGGTGTTTCATACAATCAAGTTTTTGAATTTTAAAACCAAGAACCACATCCTATTGCATTCAAGGGATGTGAACCCCACAATCAATTGCATAAGTGGGGCACTTCTTGTGCAATCTCTCACTTTTATTGCATTTCATTAGGAAAAAAAAATGTGTTGTTACATCATGACTTGAAAGACAAAACTGTTTTACATTAACACCAAGTGGAAATAAAACATTCACCTCATCAAACTGCAGGTGGCTGACTATTTTTTAATTACATGAACACCACTCAATCAACATTTGCAACATAGTCCAGATGCATGCTTCCAAAGGATTCTTAAACAGACCCTTCCCTCAGTTGTTACAATACACCATTTCTGGGATTACACAGGAAAATAGACCTGATCTAGACTGAAAAATTAATCAAGATTTTTTTGTTTTTTTAACCTGGATCAGTTCAACAGACCCATTTTCTAGCTTAGTCACACATACAGGAAGGCATGCTGGAACTTGTGAAGTGGCAACCTAGAGGGCAGCAAGGCTGTTGCTACTAAAATAAAGACTTGTGAAATTACAGCCTTTGTTCCATTATCAGAATCAAAGTACAGAAAAGGGAAAGTAATTATACTATAACTATACTGACTGGTTATCTTTGAATTAGCTACTCAGACTCTTCATATTTATGGTGCATTTTTCAAAACATTTCAATACCACCTCAATGGGAGATTTCTGCTCTGGCTCACAGGACTCCTGGGATGCTTCTGAAGTCTCTGAAAGAACTTTGTAGGATGACATTTGTTCATTTGTTTCTAATGCTAACATAGCATGTCTGAAGAACACATAAGTTGAAACAGGATATAGCAGTTGAAAACATAATGTATGGAGCATTCAACCATTGTAATGGAAGTTTCCTCGTGTCCCCCTCTTCTTCTGCAGGTACAGAATCTCTTAAAACTAGAAAAAAACGAGAGCACTGAAGGATGTAGAAACCCTGGCTGTCTATGAAGTTTGGGCATTCACCAGAATACTGGAAGTCTGGGCTGTAACTGACCCCACAAACAAGGAAATGCCAATTGAAAATATCTAATCTGGCTAATGGCTAAATTACATACTTCAAGATTCAAATGCAAAAATGTTAGTTATTGAATGCACTGACCTCTCAGAAATTACAACAGTTCAGCACAAACGGGCAGGTGGATCATGTCCTCCTTCACTTCAGCTGTCTGTGCTATTAGAAATTTTAATGATTACAGTTCTTGAGACAAAAGATGGTAGGGTCATGTCCCTACTCACTGTTTTAAGTGTCTTCATGAATAAAACTGATCCATATGTGAAAATGGCAACATGAAGAAGTCACAAATTCATGAGGAAAATTAAAATATGTTTATATTATCTTAAAACCAAATTTTCATTATAATTTTTTTTTCTATGTACATATAACAATTCCAGGTGGAAGCAACAATAGTAACCAAAATGTTTCCAATGTCTTCACTCTGTAAACTGTTACTGCACATTTCTGAGAGAAGAACATCAGTGAAACTGAAATTGTCCTAAACTCTAAATCTGTGGTACACAATCAAATAAAAATTAATATACATAAACAGACTGTTCCCACAAAGGAAATTCTACGCAAGCATTTCATCAAAGCAAAAGACACTAATGATAGTCTCAGCATGTGTGAAATTTTACGTGTATGACAACAACCACTTAAGTCCAATTATTCATGTGTTCTACACTACATAGTTTTAATTTTCTGAGCAAGATGAAGCCTTTATAAAATAACTTGGAAACCAAGTTTTTCCTCAACATGGAATAATAAATAAATTTGTAAGCACAAGCCCTTTAAGAGTTAAAAATATTAATTAAAAAAAAGACACAAAACTAAAAACCACCCCAGAAAAATGCAAGATATGTCCAAACAGACAAGAAAAACCGGCAAAAAAAGGTGGTTAGAATGGTGTACCATAAGGTTTTAACACTATAATGCATGGGCTTTTCCCTAGTAATGTCTATCTTACTGAAAAGTATAGTTTACAAATTAAGTTTTGCAAACTACTAACTCTGTAGGTCAAAGTAGCTTACTAAGAACAAAGAAACTGTGTTTAATCCAACATATGCATCATCTTTAGTAATAAAGACAGAAGTCGGATTGTAGCTGCAGTTTTGCAGGTGATACATGAAGTGTAATAGCAGTTATGCAGGTCTAAAGGTAGTGTAAGTAGTTTTTTTAATCAGTGGAGAGAACTCTAGGAAAAAAAAATAGAAGTTCATTTGTAATAAACTATTACCTTATGCATTTGGTGCATGCCTTCCTGTGGATAATCAGTAGGCCCCATTGTCGGCATTGGATGCGGGACACTGGGCGGACCAGGACTTGGCCCCATCATGCTGTGAACTGAGCCAGGAGATGGCCCTGGTCCTGGGCTAGGTCCCAGAATCGGTCCAGGTGAAGGCCCTGGTCCAGGGGAAGGACCAGGATGAGGCATGGCGCCAGGGTCTGTAGGCGTGGACATCTATTTTCTGTCTCCTTTTCGATTAGCAGAATAGCTCTAATAACTAAAACAAAACAAAAACAGAATTTCTGTGTGACATTAGGAGCATTGAAAAAAATGTAGTAAAATCTACTGGCAATCATCACACATACACACACACACATACACATGCAAGCTGTCATCAGTAGAAAATACTTAAATGATCCTTAATGCTGCACAATAGTTTGACCAACTTTCTAAAAGTCCACCAAAAGGATAAAGATCCTGCTGACGGTCCAGTCAATTTCTGGATGTTTATGTGTTACAGAACAAAGCAACTGGTACGCTATGAGAAACATTTACCAGAGACAATGGTAGTTCAACTGACTTGCTATAATCAGATGTATCACATGGCACAGTACTACTAAAGGTGGGGAAGACAGATGGACACCTCTCTAACATACGTGTGTTCAAAAACCTCTCCTTAAACAGATGTGACTGCAGTGAAATTTGTGCTTATAAAATTCACGGTAATGCACCAAAACAAGTATTTAAAGAATTATTATGACTATTTTCCAACTTTTTTTTAAAGTTAGATATTAATGTAGGACCACTCTGGTTATCTCTGTATGCAATCAGAGTATCAAATGAAGCAGATAACAGAAAAGACAATTATTTTTGACTGAAGAGTTCTAATTCAGTTGAGGGGTCCTGCCAATGTCACAAACCAGATGAGTGCAGCTCAAGTGGCTTATAAAACAGTAAGTGCCTTGAGACCAAATTACAAGCTTTTACAGGCTGGAAAACTATTACTATATTTTTATTTTCGTGTTCTTATTAGAATAAATTTATGCAGGCTACAGGCTCAAAACATTTTTCAGCTTTCCAAGAATTTTTACCATTCTTCTCCAGTTTTCTGAGAACTTTCATTAATATCTAATATTGGGAACTTCTTGTTTACTAATGTCAGAGTACTGTAATGCAGTAAGGCAGCAGACGTATTTTTACAAAACTGATGGCCAGTTACTACCAATTAGATCAGTCATGTTTAGTGGTATTCCCTACTCCCACAGCACCATTTCCATGTATTTGATCACAGTGATCTTATTATTTGAGTAGTTAAGCCAGCAGAACAGTAACTTTATATTAAAAAAACAAGAAATTTTTTAAAAAAAAAAAAAACAAAACAAAAAAAAAACACACCATCAAACCATCTAGTGATTCAGGTTACTGAACTGACTTTCTGAAAGGACAGACGAGTCCCTGTGCCAGCACAAGACAGCAAGTAGGATCACCACTTTCAGCAGTAACTGACCATTACATGGGTTTAGCCTGTTCCTTTTATTTACTTTGGGTACAGTTCTATAGTAAGGTTACCTGCCCATGACTGTTTGTCCAGTAATAATAAAGCAAATACAATGAAAAATGAGTCTTATTAAAAAGCATTCCAATTTGGTACATTACAAGATAATTATAATGTAATGGTACATTAGAAGACCTAAGATGACTCCCTGTCCCAGCCTCTCTCCTTACAGAATTTATCACAGAAGAGTGTTCCACCTTCCACATCTGGGTTTATCACTATCCATAGTTACCAGTAATTACTTTCTAACATCATTAAGTGGTGTAACCCTGTTATGACACCGCTTATATAAAGCCACACTGGAACACTGCAAACACCCTGGCTTGTAGTCAAATTAAGAAACAGCCACTCAAGAAAAACAAAATACCCCCCAAGGTTCCAAACAAAGCAGAAAGAAGCTCCATGCAAGACATGTCAGGAAAAAAAGAGGACTGGTGCTTAGTGCTAGCAATCAGGGAAGTCAAAGCTTGCAGAACTGATCATCTTTCTTTTTCTAGAAGCAAGTCTTTACTTATCAGAACCCACACAAGAGGTAAAATGCTACTACATCAAGACCATTTTCACCTATTTAGCTAGTTGTTCTGTCAGGATAAAAATCAGCTTCATAGCTTTTGCTTATAAATTCCCCTTTGTTATGTTTTAATAGCTAGTATTCTCTTCTGATTAAAGGCAACATATTAGAACAACACTTAAGTAAAATATCCTCACCTGAAATAAGCCACCTTGGGATCCTATTTCCTTGCAAAGTAAAACAGGGAGATGCCTATGAAGCTTCTCTGTTCAAAACAAGACACTATAGTCACTAATTAGTTCCCTACAATCCCACAATAATACCACAAAAAGGGATCAAATTATCAACTGTTCACAACAGCATACACCATGTCATAGCTTCCTGTAAGAGGTCTACAGTTTGGCTGTATGAAGGACAAAACACATCGCTACACAACCCAGAGTTTTCATACGAGTTAACTCATTATGTTGCAAAATGTAAGACTGACACTCTCACAGCTGACTCTCTGCACATTATAAGCCAAATTCAGCCCATTTAACAAGGTAGAACCTAGCACCACCACTACTACACAGAAAAATTTATACAGAACCACAACACAATCAATCACAAAACTATCAGTATACTGTATCCCAAAATATTCTATTTCACAAAAAAACTTCTACCTACATTTATGCATTAAAATGGGTATGAAAACCTCCCCCTCAGTTCACACCTACTTCAATTTCAACTTGTAGTTCTCATAAGAAATAACTGGCTTCAGTCTCAGCTTCACTAGTTACACTGTCATTTACATATACATTAAACACATCCTGCATGCAACTTTGGAAAATTTAAAATTCTTTTTAATGGGCTAGCAAGTGCCCACCCTGTGAAAATCAGTAACTACCCTGAGACCAGATCAAGTCTTTTCATTATTTTTCTTTAAGAGCAGGTAAATTCACCCAATCTTACATAGTTGTAAATTGTCTTAAACAGATTTGTATTCAGAGATTTTTATATGTCAAAGAACACACTTTGGGGGGGGATGATGATGATTATAAAGTCTGTAACAGGGGAACATAAAATACTGGAAAATACTACCTGAATGCAAGTAATAAATCCTGTCCAAAGATACCCATGGACATAAGAGACAAAGCCATTTCTCTGATACTAGTAGTCCACAAAATTAAAAAAAAACCTGCCACTGACATAAACCAGAACACATTATACATGGCCCACCCAAGTAAGGATCTGTTCGTAAAACAGAACTGCTAAAAAGTTATAATTTAATGTTTCAGAAATAGCTTAGTTTATATTTACTAAGACTGAAATTGTATCAAAAACCCACAGAAATTAGGCACCTTGCTCTCATTAAAATTCAGTAAAGAGCTAGATACTTAATTCCTCTAGGCCCTTATAAAAGCGTTATTAAAGTCAAAGAAAAAATCTACGAGGAGACAACAGGTGCAACAGTGGCCAGGCTCCATGCAGATGACATTGGTATTAGTTTGGGTAAATTCTGGACCCATTTGTTTGGTCTGTTTTTTAATGAGTAGTGACTATTAGAATTACACAGGAAGCGAGGCGGGGAGAACAGGAAAAAAAAAAAAAAAAAAAAAAGTAAATGGTTCTAAGAGATTATAAGGACTTTAGTAAAATGAAAAAAACAAATTTCCATCTCATTGTCCCAAATGATATGGCTGTTGGCCCTGATTCTCAAATGCATTTCATACTATCTAATTGTTTCTCAAGTGTCCAATCTTAAAATTTCCTCAAAACCCTCACGGGAGTAGTGTTATTCACATGACTTTGAATGAGACATATCTCTTCTTGAACTGTAATCCCCTATCACTTCTTAGGTTTATTTACATCTGCATCACCAAATCTCTTCTGTGAACAGCCCCAAATGGAACTAATAGGGATTGAATTAGTTGTGGTGAACCATGCAGTTTGTCCCGTGATCTCAGAGAACTTCTCCACCTCTGCTGGACACACCAGAGCAGAGACAGAAGAAAATCTATCACTGTGAAGGTAACTTTAGCCAGATGCAAATACAAGAAGAGCCACAAAACCAACAGCGGAGGCTGAAGAGAGACACTTAGAATCTCTGCTCAACTATTTCTAGATCAAATGGTTTAGGACAACAAATAGCTACATTACAAAGAACTTGAGGAAGTATTCTCTAAGCATAAATGTTTCTGCACTATCACTTTATATGCATCGAGAAGGTTTTGTAGATATAGCTAATTCACTGTACAGTAGGGCCTCCATCAGCTCAATGTTTCAGGACCCACAACATCCAAGCACATTATACATATTTTGGTGTACACCTGCTTACAAAACCAAAGGTAATAAAGGCCTGGATTTCCTTCACATGAAGAAAGTATGCAATATTAATAGATTCAAAACTAGAACACAGCACGTAACAAACCACCCGCATTACTCTGGAATTCAAGACCAGATGGACACCTACAATGATCCAGAGATTACAGACTGATTTGACACAGGGCACACGCCAAGTTTAAGAACAGATGGAGAAGTATTTAGAATTCTTCTAGCTATTTTCCTTCACCATCCAACGTAACTTCTGCCTTTTCGTGACTAAGTCAACCTAAATTGAACTTCAGCCAGGATGTTTTAGCCAGGTCCCCTGCCTTGGATAATTGGTGCAAAGCGAGGAAACTGCACCGCTTAGAGCTGATGAGAAGGAAATGTGGACCCATGCAACAGCCACATACACACTGCAAAGCAGGCTGTAACTTTGCCTTCACAGAAAAACAATCACAGACTACTTTCCCCCCCCACATCTCCAACTGATTCACAGGTGGCTTTGAAAAGATATACTGTGAAACTGTGATAGACTACAGGCTATTACATTACCCCAGAAAACATGAAATGGTACTGTCAGTGATTCATAGTATTTGCTTAATCTGCTAACAACCATAATCAAATTAAAATGGTCAAAGTTTAAGAACTGATTGTAACAACAGCAGCTCATCATAATTAAAATGAATAACTTACAATACTTAGAAGCAAATCAGTGTTTGTATTGTACAACCCCACAAGACACTCAAGATTTAACTACTGTCATTTCATCAAACAATTATTCAACCAATAAACAGGTTTACACAAAACAACAAAAAAATCAGTAAGGAGAAGAGTTAAATCTTCAACCAACACAAACGAGAGTTAGTTCACATAAGAGAAGTCATACTAATAGCTGAGAGATTCTGCCTTTGCATATTCAGGTACATTGCACATTCAGGTACACTTCACTGTAACTTCAAAACCTGCTGGAAGGGAATGTGCCATTTAAATTACAAACCACAGAATCAGAAATGCTGGACCTCAAGTGCTTATCCAGACAATTAGGCCAATGACAAAAACCTCTGGGCACTGCTTTAGACGCCTTCTAGCTGTCTACCAAAGACTGCTGCATGACTCCAGCAGAGCTCGCAGAATGGGTGGTGTGCTCGTATCAGAAACTTCATTGTGAAGTCATGTAGCGTAACGCTCCTTCTCACATGCAGAGACAATTTAGGAAGATAGTCCTAATGCTCCTCACCTTCATCTCCTTACAAATACTCTTGCAGAAATTCTTATTCCTACCGTGTAGCTGTTTCTGTTTCTCATAAAGCAACTTCTCAACTACTCTAACTTACAGCCTACCCTCTTAGGAAAAACTAAAATCAGCACCAAAAAATGACTGACTAACAGCTGGGGGTCGAATGTACCACAGACAGTCAAAAGGCACCAGGACAAGTCAGAGTTCACACAAGTTAGGCTAAGCTATGCTGCCAGACTTTTCAATGAAGAAGCTACAGCATAGGCGTACGATTCTTTCTGATGGCTTTGCTGCAGAAGGCAATGGCCCTCAGGAGAAGAGGAGGGCAGATAGCTGAAGTCAGAAGCTTAACTGCCTTTTAACCCCATAGCCACAGTCATGGCAGACAATGACCAAGATGAAGTCCATGTTTGCTACATACGTAGATTCCACTGTACATTTCAGGCGCAGAAAACTGATTCATGACAGCACTGACTGGTTACGGATTAAGTTTCCATACCATGACCTTTATAACAGGTATTAATCACAGTTATTGAACATCAGCTTCACATTACATTCTGAAAAACAAAAGCCATAATGACATGTAAGCAGAAGGAAATCACTGACAGGCTTTGTCTTTACTTAAACGGGGAAGCGGAGGAGGAAGAAGAGAGAATATTGTTTTAAATACAAGTTATTTATAGTATAGTATCAGTGAAGATATGAAAAAAAAGTATCATTTCTGTAACAACAAACCTATTTTTAACATTTTTCCCAAAGGCTCTAAATGATCCACCTGGGTGCTCAAACTCTGCAGTGATACATAGGAAATATTTACCAAGTAGAGACAAACAGGAAAATGTTTATGCCTAAGAAGTGATGACTTCAAGTATTATCTTATGTCAGAGACAAACAAAACAACTTTCAGTATTAGTCGTCTTATTCTGCTATATTTGCAAACCACCAAAGCTGTGTTTAAGTAAGCCTTAATTCTTTCCTTTATTCATCCTTCCTTATTTTATTTGGAAAATAAGGCATAAGCGCTTTTTTTTTTCTGCCATTTTCATGACAAGTGATTTTTATGTCATAATGTTGTGTTTACTCCTCCACTAAAGGAGCAAACCAATAACAACTAAACAGATAAAGTTCAGAAGGTGGAGGTCCAGGAAACACTCTTTATACATAGAGAACTTCAACTGTAGCAGAAAACACACACACACACACAAAATATAATAGGCATTTTAATTACTAATTTGCAAAAAAGGTTCTCAGTCATATGAAGATTGGAAAGCTTCCTTCTGAAAAGGATCACTAGTTCACAGCAATATTACTAATCAGGATGATGAGAATTGGAGGTAAAAGTGCAGACATTTTTTACTACTGTGCGCATTCTGATGTTAACTTCAAAAGTCCAACAAAAAATGAGAAAATATATCTGCAGATACTAATTTCACATAGACCTCTGTCAAGAATATATTTAACATAAGAATGTTAGCTGGAGCACTTTTTCTCTTGTCAATTTTCAAGCCTCAGGTGTTGGTGAATGCATTTTTCAAACTTGACAAGAAACGCTCACAGACCACTTCAGAAATGAACAAAAGAAAAGATCTAAGACTGCTTTGAACACACTATTCTGGTGCATGTTCTATGAAACACCACAGAAATACCACTCCTAAAGCTGAGACATAACTCATGAGAGCAATACTGTATTTAATGAGGCTTTACCCTCACCTCTGTCAAGTCCACATATGGTGTATGATACACTTAATTTTAGACTAATTTTTAAATGCTTACTATCCATAGAATCTTTTTGCCTCCTATTACTGATATCAGAGTATAAAAAGCTGCCTCCAATCCTATCCTTCTGGTACACCACTTTTTTCCTTAGAATAACAAAAGGGCAAAAGAAACAAAGTCAAAGACAGTAATAGGGCAATTAGGTTCTCAAAGAAAAAGTGTGCCTTTATTTGCACAACAATACTGACAGAGAAGAGACCGCTGCAACCGGAACATGTAACTGGTATACTACTAAAGGAATTAAATTCTGGTACAATGTTTATTGCCTGGATCTTAGGGGCTGTGGTTAAAAGTAACACTGAAAAAATCTTAAGCAAAACAGAAAAGAATGCAAGCAGAACAACGCCGTGTCACAGATATATCATTTTTTTTATACAGAAAGCATTTAGAATACTTAAAATGGTAAAAAAAAAAAAAAATCTTTATAGCCTCAGTTCTTCAGTTGGCTATATACTTACCTATCTAAAATATTAATCAAAAGACTTCTTAAAAAGAACAGCGTTAACCTACAGCTTGGAAAGTCTGAGTATCAAACACAAGCAGCAGACACCAAGAAAACCAACTTCGGTGCGACCTATGCAGTCATGCTGACACTTAACCACTCTTTACTTGACCATAATGCACACTTCGACAGGAAGGAAAAAACAAACAAAAACACAAAAAAATAACCAAACACCACAGTTAACTGTAACTTCAGTTCGAGTTTAGAAGAGCTGTAACTTTTCCATCCGTGTGCAGTTTGTTGTTCCACCATCATAAATTTGGGGGAGGAGGAAACAAAATAAAAACCTCCATTTCTCCCCGCAGCACGGACATAACAAAACGTGGCCGTGGGGGGCGACATGTGCT